>CAUYON010036043.1:0-37923 GCA_963573935.1 Arctocebus calabarensis
GCTGTGACATCATAGCTCACAGCAACCTCCAATTCCTGGGCTCAAGTGAGTCTCTTGCCTCAGCCTTCCAAGTACCTGGGACTACAGGTGCCCGCCACAACACCTGGCCATTTCTTGGTTGCAGCCATCATTGTTGTTTGGTGGGCCCAGGCTGGATTCAAACCCGCCAGCTCAGGTGTACGTGGCTGGCGCCTTAGCCCGTTGAGCCACAGGCGCCGAGCCAGATAGAGGCCATTCTTAATGAGCATCTTCAAATTCTCCTCACCTCAAGATTTCTCTCTAAACACATCCTTGCTGTCTATATTCTTTTCACTCAAGGTCTTTATGTTATACCACTGGCTCCTTTTTTTGGGGGGGTCTCACTCTGTCATCCCTGGGTAGAGTGCAATGACATTACAGCTCACAGCAACCTCAAACTTCTGGGCTCAACTGATCCTCCTGCCTTAGCCTCCCAAGTAAGTGGAACTACAGGTACCCACCACAATGCCTGGCTAGTTTTTTCTGTTTTAATAGAGCGGGTTCTCACTCTTGCTCATGCTAGTCTGGAACTCCTGAGCTCAAGCAACCCACCGGCCTCTTAGAGTGGTAGGATTACATGCTTACCACTAGGCCTGAGTCACTAGGCCTGCTTTGCCTCCTTTTTAAAAAGAAAATTCTCTTTTGGATCTCACATTCCCTTCCTGGTCTTCTTCTGTTTGTCCTGAAGTACACTCAGCTCCCTTAGCAGCCCTTGCTTTAGAGCCTGCGTAGCAAGTGGCCACCTTGGCTTCTTTCTTTTCCTTGTCTTTCTCCTCCTCTATCCCACCTTCTTTTCCTCCAATTTTTTAAAGGAGTATCCAAGCCTTCCTGCTCTAGTTTCATAAAATTTGTTTGCCATCCCTATCCTCATATAAAAATTTATTTCCTCACTTAGTAAACACGAATCCAATCACATCTTCGTGAGTGTTATTTTTTTGGAAGAATTGTACTGTACTGGCTACTGTTATCTTTTTGTTTTATCTTTTTGGGGTTTTTTCCTACTTCTTTGATTCTTTGCTTCAAGAGAAGTGACAATTTCTCCACTTAATGTCATTCCCACCTGGCTCAGCAAATTTAAGTAATTTCTAAATTCTGTCTTTTAACTTCTTTTCTTTCTCCATTCTCCTCCTTGTCTCTTTTATGTACTACTGTGCATTCTCTTATGGGGGTTAGACTCAATCTATTATGTGTTTACTTATATATTTACACGGATGCCTTATTAGAAAGTGAAGCTCAGTATTTCCCAAGTGGAAACCACCTTCCTCTCACGCAAATGAAGTCTTTTTCTTGATTTCCACATTTCTGTTCATGGTAACGTTATTTTTTAAGCAATCAGGCTTTAAATTTTAGGACAAATTTTAAGAAGTCTCTCTTTCCCTTCTTAACATTGAACTATTTGCTCTGTCTTTTAGTTTCTACTTTTGAAATACTTTTCCTACCCATTCCTGTGTTCACCTTCCCGCCCATCAATACTTCAGTGCAAGTTTACATTTGTATTTTTCCTGGGTTTTTGCAATATCCATCTTATTTCCACATCATTCTTCCTTCCATCCTGTCACAGTAATTTTACTATTGCACAAGTCTCAGCATACCATTTCCCCAAGCAAATAATCTCTAGTAGCTCCCCCTTGACTTAATAAAGATTCATTGACTAATTCCAACTAAGGACCTTTGCATTCTGATTTTAAAATGCCTTCTAACCCTGTTTTGCACAAGACATACCTAGCAATCCAGCCAGGTTGATCCCTTGATCTTTCCCAGTGTGTTCTGCATTCCCTGCTTCTTCCCTCCTGTGCCTTCCCTTATGCAATCCTGTCTCCTTGGATGTTATTTATTGGCCTTGCCTTCACTGGATAAATTCTTCTCCATCTTTGGGTCTAGATTTAATGCCACCTCTTTCATCAAATGAAATGTCACCTATCTAAACCCTTCATCGAATGGTCTGAATCCCACTCATGACACCCATTGATGCTTTCTGAGTTAATGTTACAGATACAATACAAACAACAGTATTTGGCTCCAATTTTGCCTCTACCAAGAAGTGACCAGGTTATTTCTCCTACTGAGTTTCCACTTCTCAGTATATAAAGTGGAGATAGGAGTTCTATTCTATGTCAGGGTTTCTCAAAGAGTCATGTTAGATTAGGTCTGTGATAGAGTTCGGTAAATTGCTAAACAGTTTACAAATATTACTTGTTATTTATTATCATCCCATGTATAGTTCCCTAAATATACTTTGAGCTTCTTAAAATAGGAATAATGTATCAGATATTTTCTTATCTGCTGTAATGATTGCCAGAAGGAAGTTATACATAGACCTTTTTTTTTTTGAGTCAGAGTCTCATTCTGTCACCCTGCATAGAGTGCCATGTCATCATCATAGCTCATATCAACCTCAAGCTCCTGGGTTCAAGCGATCCTCCTACCTCAGTTTCCCGAGAACACCTGGTTAGTTTTTCTATTTTTAGTAGAGACAGGCAAGATTTCACTCTTGCTCAGTTTGGTCTTGAACTCCTGAGCTTAATCAATCTACCTGCCTTGGCCTCCCAGAGTGCTAGGATTACAGGTATGAGCCACTGTGCCTGGTAGATACACCTTATTTAATAAGTATTTGTTGACCAACAATAAGAGAAACAATCAAAATGTTAACAGAAAAGTAAGGTAAAATTAAATAATTTGCCTGCATAATTTTAAACACCTGAATGTAATAAGATAGACTTAAGAAACTTTTTAAATTTGATGCTTCTTGTATTTATATTTCTTAATGTTGAAAATGACTACACAGATTTATTGACAAAATGAAGGACAAGAAGCAGAAATAAGTGTGCTCTCTTAAATATTAAAATACCTAAAACACTTGATACATAGAATGAAATTATTTTCCTCATCTTTAAAAAAGAAGGATTAAAGGCAGGTGGAATTGCCACAACAGAACGTATCAGTTTCTTTGGGACATTAAGTGGATGAATGATCTTTATTATTTCAAGGCAAATTTCTGAAAGTAAAATCACCAGGCAAGGGCCAGGCACAGAGGGTCACATCTATAATCCTAGTACTCTCTGTGGCTGAGGTAGGAGGAGTCCTTGAGCTCCAGAGTTTGAGACCAGCCAGAGCAAGAGTGAGACCCTGTCTCTACTAAAAGTAGAAAAAACTAGCCAGCCTTGGAGGCAGGAGCCTGGAGTCCCAGGTATTTGGGAGGCTGAGGCAAGAGGATTGCTTGAGCCCAGGAGTCTCAGGTTGCTATGAGCTACGATACCATGGCACTCTACCCAGGGTGACAGATTGAGACTCGGCCTGGAAAGAAAGAAAGAGAGAGAGAGAAGAGAAAAGAAAGGAAGGAAGGAAGAGAGAAAGAAATAAATCACCAGGCAAGCATTTGTTGATATTGCACAGTGATTTGTATAAATCAAAACAAGAACACCTCTGTTCAGACAATTAATTCCTCCAGAGGTTGATTAGAATAAGAGAATTTTAAAAAGATAATGAGAAGACAAACTTCAGGAGGAGGCAAATTGACATATAAAAATATAGTCATTCGCAATCTCCAGGGATGAATAAGAGTTAGACAAATGAGAAGACACAGGCATTCTGATCTCTGCTGAGGGCCTGCAAAATTAAATGCCAGTGGGTAGTGCCTGTTGCTCAAAGGAGTAGGTGCCGACCCCATATGCCAGAGGTGGTGGGTTCAAACCCAGCCCTGGCCAAAAAAAAAAAAAAAAAATTAAATGCCAGCACCATTTTATTAAAGTCTAAGTGTGCTATCTATAAATGTTTGACTAATAGGTTTTTTCCAAACAAAATAATATGCACCGTCTGACAAATAAATTCATGAACTTGACACCATGCTGTTACATTGGTAGCACTGTACAAACAACTTGGTGAAGTTTCATAACATAACCTTGGCATATCAGTGCCTCACAGCTGTGTTTGTGTTGACACATAGCAGTGTCTTCCTGAGTGGCATTCATTATTGTTGTTGTGTGTTTCTGCGTGCTATACGGCAATAGCTCTGATGGTCATTCCAGAAAAAGAGTTTCAAAATTGCTTCGAAGGGTGGACTAGTGTTAGGAGTCTGCCTTCTCCTGAGAGCCACACCAGCTTTCTAACATGTTTCTCTAGGTCCAAGTCCCCAGCTGTGTGGGTGTCCTGTATTTGGGGGACAATGGAGGGAAAGAATGGCTGTTCCTTTGAGTGATGTTGTGCCAATACATGACAGACCAAGCCAGTGGGCTGCACCCCTTTCTGGAGCCAAGTGATTTGCCTTTAAAACTCCTTTGAGTCCTTCTTTCTGTTTTGAGGCTCGGGTGAAGCTGGGCACAATGGCTCACACCTGTAATCCCAGCACTCTGGGAGGCCAAGGCAGGTGGATCACCTGAGCCCAGAAGTTTGAGACCAACCTGAGCAAAGTGAGACCTCATTTCTAAAAATAAAAAATTAGCCAGGCACTGGTCCCAGCTACTCAGGGTAGCACCTGAGTAGGCACCTGTAGTGCCAGCTACTCAGGAGGCAGACACAGGAAGATTGTGGTAGGCACCTGTAGTCCCAGCTACTCAGGAGGCAGACACAGGAAGATTGCTTGAGCCCAGGAGTTTGAAGTTGCAGTGAGCTAGATGCCATGGCCCTTAACCCCAGGGGGATTGAGAGATTCTGTCAAAAAAAAAAAAAAAAAAAAGAAGGGTTTGGTTGAGAACTTTCCCGTGCGCTGTATTTTTGTTGGTATTTTATCCCTGCTCCCTGGCTGCGCTCACTGTGTCCTGGATCTGAGGGTCAGTGTTTGCTCTTGGTCTGGGCCTCCCATTGTGTATGCACTTTACAGTATATTGTATTGATCTGGTTCAATCTTCAGTGGAAAAATTGCTTCACCAACAGAAATGTAGAATTTCATTTTGTTCAGAAGAACACTGTTGGCATATTTAGACTTGAAATAATATTATTCAGGGAGGAACATACACACACACATATATACCTGCCCTTGGAATGTTTCGTATATTGTGAATACAATTTCCTTTATTTTCTAATCTCGACATTTATACGATGCCTAGGAACAAAAATGTGATGAGTCACTCTGGATCTTCTGTTTGAAAACTTTTCTCTATTTAATGTATTGGCTCAGATTGCAGGTCATTAATTTATTCATTAAACAAACAAATGTTTTCCAACTGCCTAGTAAGTGCCAGACAAGTCCTGGGTGATTGCAGGGTTGGGGACAAGAGGGAAAGTGTAGGGGAGAAAAGCCATGCTCTAGAAGACATTGGCCATGTGGTGGAGGGCTCATAATTTAACAGGCCGGAAGAGAGAGAAGAGACAGGTAATAAATCATTTTATTTCAACTCATTAAGTATTGCAATAAATGTAAATATAAAGTCCTAGGGTGGTAATTACCAGCAAAAGACCAACAGTGGCCCAAGGAACCAGGAAATGTCTCATCCAGGAGCCTGTAATTATGTTGGTTCCGCTGTACTTTGCACTATTGTTTAAGTATACCAATGGAATACCCTATGACCTAATTTTTTTTATTGCTTGTGGCTGTCTTTGGGGAAGATGACGAAGGGAAGTGAAGTGGAGATTATTCCGGCCACCCTACTGCCCAAGATTGCTGCCTGCCCTATTTTTTGTTGAGGTTCTGCTCCAGTCTTGTGACAGAAGAGAGAGTTTATGCTTAGGGTGGCACTTGGATGCCTAGGATTCTTTCCTCTTGCCTAGTAAAGACAAGGGAAGCGTTTGAGGAAGGAGAGAAAGCAGCATGTCCCCTGAAGGTCACTCACTTAAAGTGCCTGGTGAACATGTGCTTAGTGCTTGACCCAGGTGACCGACTTGGCGTGACAACAGCAGGAGCTGTACTGTCTTGCAATATACACGTTATCAGTTTCTCACCGCTGAAAAGTAAATGCTTTTTTTTAGGCTGCGCTGTGCTCTTTTTTTTTTTAAATATCATGCTCACTCAGATAAATCTTACATTGGACCTCAGACATCCAAGTCATGAGCGCCTCAATCAATCAGTATTACCTGTGGCTGTAGAGAACCCCCTTTGAAGGCAATATAAAGTATGCATGTGTGCAGTCTGGTAAGATAGAAATGCCATTTTGCAAACAACTTTGAGAAAGACTCATTCTTCTCTTGCATTTTCGTGATGAAATTGTGGCTGCACATCTGCTGGCCAGGTTTGAGGGCGTCTTCCCCCCTCTCTTCAAGCATAATCAGGGCAAAGCACAGGAAAGAGTATTCTGAGAGTTTGCTTCCTACAGTCTTTGACTCCTGCTGTGGCTTGTGGGGGCTGGATTTTGAGCTGCAATTTTTGCGATGGAAGATATTATCTTTCCCTACAAAGGGAAAGTGTTTATTGCATTTTAATTTGACTTGCCATTTGCCTTCCAATATATTTCCAATCTCTTGGCCACCCATCCAAATTATTTATTTTCCTCCAAAAAGAATAGAAATACCATACCTAGCTTGTCTTGTTTGAGCTTGTCCCTTTTCTTACCAATAGTACTTCAATTGTTAAAGGGAGATTTGTGTTTCTACTTGTCATTTTGAGTCACAGGCCACAGTGTTTAAAGTGGTAAGGTAACTGCTGTAGCTACTCAGGAAGTGAAGAACATTAGTGAAATTCCTTTCATTAAAAAGAGTGAATGAGAGGACAAGGTGGGTGGATTGCCTGAGCTCACAAGTTCAAGACCAGCTGAGCAAGAGCGAGACCCTGTCTCTAAAAATAGCTAGGCAATTGTGGCAGGTGCCTATAGTTCCAGGAGGCTGAGGCAAGAGAATCGCTTATTGCTTTAGCCCAAGAGATTGAGGTTGCTGTGAGCTGTGACACCACTGCACTCTATCAAGGGCAACAAAGTGAAACTATGTCTAAAAAAAAAAGTGAATGAAAACACAGTTTATTTTTATAATTTAATTATATGAATACAGAGTTTTTTATTTATTAAAGCTAATGTTTACTTTAGAAACATTTTAATCACAATTAACCTATATTTTATTTACTTTGGCTAATGGATAATAGTTATAATGATAACATGTCAGCTGTCAACTTTCTGACTATATTCACTATGTTGGTTGGTTTTTGTCTTTGTTGGGACAGAGTATCAAAGTGATATACTCATATAACCTTAAAATTACAAGTGAAGATTGTAAATGTACATGCACAGAGATGAAAGAAGAAGTAATTCTTTTTTTATTTTTTTTTTTGAGACAGAGTCTCACTCTTTCACCCTAGGTAGAGGTCCGTGGCATCAAAGCTCACAGCAACCTCAATCTCCTGGGCTCAAGAGATCCTCCTGCCTCAGCTTCCTGAGTAGTGGGGACTATAGGCACCCACCACCATGCCTAGGTAGTTTTTCTATTTTTAGTAGAGTCAGGATCTCGCTTTGGTCAGGCTGGTCTAAAAGTTCTGGGATTACAGGCGTGAGCCACTGTGCCCAGCCTGCATTGGTGGTTTTTAGTAATAGAATAATAATAGTCTTTAAATTTGAAAAAGGCTGATGTAGCATAAATGAACTCGAAAACTCCATTTCTTCTGTCTGAATTCTCTTTCATTATTTATCTAACTTTTCAGTAACATGTGATTTAGAGGAAGTTCAACAGTTCTTAGCAACTAAGAATTAACTTCATGATAATTACCTCAGTCTTTTCTTCTCTTAATTAAAGTAACAAACTAAGTAACATCACTCACAAGATGCCATTTTATTGTTTTTACCTTTCTCTCTTATACTTACTGTTATGAATTAAATGTTTATGTCCTCCATAAATTCGTATGTTGAAATATAACCCGCCCCCCATCGTGATGGTATTACGAGGCAGGGCCTTTTGGAGATGATAAGGATATGAGTGGGGCAACCCCATGACCCAGTAGCTAATGCCTGTAATCCCAGCACTTCGGGAGGTTGAGATGGATGGATCGCTTGAGCTCAGGAGTTTGAGATCAACCTGAACAAGATCGAGACCCTGTCTCTACTTAAAATAGAAAAAATATATATAGCCAAGTGTTGTGGTGGGCATCTATAGTCCCAGCTACTGAGGCAGGAGGATCACTTGAACCCAGGAGTTTGAGGTTGCTGTGAGCTATGATGCCACAGCACTCTATCCAGGGTGAACCCAGAAGCTGACCATGCCATAACCCCCTCTCTTTCTTTCAGCTTCCAGCACTGTGAGAAATAAATTTCTGTTGTTTATAATGAGCCACCCAAGAACTTTGGCCTGAGCAGTCCCAGACACTTACTATTATACACATTAGCTGTAGGAGTACGTGGATCTGCTCCACGGCAATCCGTCATCGTGGGGTCCGTGAATGGGATTCTAGGCCAACAATTCCAACAAAAGGACATTTGCACTTCCACCAATACTTCAACCACAGCCCCGAAGCACTGTCCCATAGCAGTGTTACCATACTTGTGACGCTGTGTTTCGGTTAGTAAAGGTGATATCACTCCTCTGGTGGCTGTGCCAGCATTGCAAATATTTCAGACGTAAACGAGAGCAAAAATTATACCCATGTGGCCTTGGGGAGCCGTCCTGTGTGAACCGAGAAAACGCTGTTATTTATGGCCAACACAGATACTTCTCCAGGAGCATTTCCTGCTATTCCAGACTCAGTTGTGATCGTCTTGCCTTTCTCTCCAATATGCTTCCCTTTCCCTAGGAACGTTTGTCTGGGGTCCTGGTCCTATCCCTCAAGGTATGGGTAAGCAAATTATAAATAGATGTCCCAATACACCAACCTGAGCATTTTTATTAATACAACTTGTTTTTCTGTCTGTATAATATCCATATTTTATTTATTTATTTATTTATTTATTATTTCAGATTAATGTGAGGGTATAAACAACTCGATTACAATGTTTGCATTTGTTAAGTAGAGTCCCTCTTGTAGTTGTGTCTCACACGCAGGAGGTGTGTGTGTCTAAATGTGCCCATCAGGTGGGAGCTCCCCAATCCCTCCCCCTCCTCCCGCTACTACCCCTCCTCCCCCTCCTCCCCTTCTCCCAACTTGAATTGAGTTTTTCTCGTGTATAGGCCTGGATTCGTTCATCTGCTGGCTTCATTTTAGTATTGAGTACATTGGATATTTGGCTTTCCATTCTTTTTTTTTTTTGAGACAGAGCCTCAAGCTGTCACCCTGGATAGAGTGCTGTAGCATCACAGCTCACAGCAACCTCCAATTCCTGGGCTCAAGCGAGTCTCCTGCCTCTGCCTCCCAAGTTGCTGGGACTACAGGCGCCCGGCACAACGCCCGGCCATTTTTTGGTTGCCACCCGTCATTATTGTTTGGTGGGCCCGGGCTGGATTCGAACCTGCCAGCTTAGGTGTACGTGGCTGGCGCCTTAGCCCGCTGAGCCACAGGCGCCGAGCCCGGTTTTCCATTCTTGTGATACTTTACTAAAGAGAATCTCTTTTTATGGTTGAACAGTAGTCCATGGTATGCATATACCACAGATCGGTCGGTTGATGGGCATTTAGGTTGTAATATCTGCATTTTAAGCTGAGGTTTTTGGTCAGGTTTTCAAATCAGATGAATGATGAATGTCAGAACGTTAGATACTCATCTCCTGATATTTATGTTTATAGATCCACAGAATCTTTAAAACTTTAGACTTTATTTGTTTTTTGAGACAGAGTCTCACTTTGTTGCCCTGGGTAGAGTACTGTGACATCATAGCTTATAGCACCCTCCAATTCTTGAGTTCAAGTATTCCCAATAGCTGGGACTACAGGCACTTACCACCACACCTGGCTAGTTTTTCTATTTTTAGTAGAGACTAGGTCTTTCTCTCTTGCTCAGGATGGTCTTCAACTCCTGAGCTCAAGTGATCCACCAGCCTTTGCCCCACAGAGTGCTAGGATTACAGATTGTGAGTCACTGTGCCCAGCATTTTCATTCCTTTTAAAAGACTCCATCTTAAATAAATAAATAAATAAAATACAAGCAATGGAGAGAGGTCACCTTGGGGCCAGCTCATACTCACTGCTACTATGGCCTGCACTTCCTTTTTCTTTCATTCATTCCTTATTGCATAGTTTTTGTTTCTACTTTGTGTCTAGCAGTGGAGGAGGCTGATTGTAATAAACCAGACAGTCAGCTTTAAAAAGTAACAGGTTTTCACCCTCAGAAATCAGAGTTCAGAGACATGTGCGTTTCCTCCCAGCCTGGGGATGTGGGTTTCACCTTGCATCAGGACATCCCTGATGAGTTCAAGCAGAGCCAGAGGGGAGGACAAAGAAGCCAAGTGCAAGAGGCGAAGGGACCAGAGACACAGGCCACTTGAGTCTTCTCCTTTAGAAAATCTCGTTTTGTATCCCTGCTGCAAGATTTCTATGAAACTGAATTGTGCACAACCGTATCATATCACCACTGCTATGCAGAAGGTGAGCGCATTGCTGCCTCCAACAAAATCTGGGTTCTGTTATTTTGAGAGATGGGGAGGGTGGGTGCAGTGGCTCACACCTGTAACACCAGCACTCTGGGAGGCCTAGGTGGGAGGATTGCTTGAGCTCAGGAGTTCCAGACCAGCCTGAGCAAGAGTAGAGACCCCTCTCTTTTAAAATAGAAAAACTAGCCCAGTGTTATGGAGGGCCCCTTCAGTCCCAGCTACTGGGGAGGTTGAGGCAGGAAGATTTCTTGAACCCAGGAGTTTGAGGTTGCTGTGGACTGTGATGATACCATGGCACTCAACCCAGGGTGACACAGTGAGACTCTGTCTCAAAAAAATAAAAAATAAAATAAAATAAAAAGAAAAGATGGGACAGTGAATATGTCATAGGAAGCCAGCCATGTCTTTCACAGGGGACAAACCAGCCTGAAATCTGGGGAAGGCAAATATTTTATTATTATTATTGTTGTTATTTTTTTGCACCAGCTCTGTTAAGGCACAAGTGATAAAAACTTGTACACATTTATAGTGCACAATGGAATGTTTTGGTACACACATATGCCGTGAAATAGTGAAGTGAAGCTAATTAACATATCCATCCCTTTACATCCTAATCCTTTTTGTGTGTGTGGAGAGAACATTTAAAATTTCCTCTTAGCTATTGTCAAGTATACAATGCATTGTTAACTATAGTTGTGGTGATGGTAGATTTCCAGAACTTACTCCTCCTGCCTAACTGAAACTTCGTACTTTGGGACCAACATCTCCCCATTTCTCCTGCCATAACCCCCGTAGCCCCAGCCCCTGGTAACCACCATTCTACTTTCTGGTTTTATGAATTTAACTTTTTAGGAGTCCACACCTAAGCGAGACCATGTGATATTTGCCTTTTGCATCCAGCTTATTTCACTTAGCATAATATCTTCTGGGTTCATCCATATTGTTGCAAATGACAGCATTTTCCTTTTTGCTGTTGTTGTTAAAACTGAATAGTATTCCATTGTGTGTCTATATGTACTACATGCTCTTTTCTATAATATATATTCAAGGTGTAGAACATAATGTTTGGGTACTACACTCTAGTAAATTAGTATATCTGTTTTTATTTATTTACTTTTACTTTTATTTATTTATTTATTTTGAAACAGACTCACTGTGTCACCCTTGAGAGAGTGCCTGGCATCATAGCTCACAGTGACCTCAAGTTTTTGGGCTCAAGCCATCCTCCTGCCTCAGCCTCCTGAGTAGCTGGGACTATAGGTGCCTGCCACAATACCCAGTTAGTTTTTCTATTTTTAGTAGAGACAAGCCTGGCTCTTGCTTAAGCTGGTCTTGAACTCCTGAGCTCAAGCAAACCACCTGCCTGGGCCTCCCAGAATGCTGGGATTATAGGTGTGAGCACCATGTCTGACCCAGGAAATTAATACATCCATCAACTCACATAGTTACGTTTTGTGTGTGTGGTAATAGTATCTAAATCTACTCTCTTAGCAAATTTCCAGTATATGATACGATATTATTGGCTATAATTCTCATGGTGTATATTAGAGCTGTAGGCTTATTCATCCTATTTAACTACAACTATGTACCCTTTGACCTACATATTCTCATTTTTCCCACTTCTTGGCCCCTGGAACCGCTATCCTAGTCTGTTTCTATGTATCTAATTTTCCCACACTTTTAAAAATTGCTCATCCACTGATGAGCACTTCAGGTGATTCCATATCTTGGGTATTAATTATGAAAAACACTGACATGAACATGGGAATCAACTATCTCTTGAACATGCTGATTTCATTTTCCTGAATATACACCCAGAAATGGGATTGTGGGATCATATGGTAGCTCTATTTTTAACTTTTTAGCAACTTCCATACTGTTTTCCATAATGGCTGTATTAATTTACATTCCTGCCTATAGTGAGTGTATAAGGATTCTCTTTTCTGCACATCCTCACCAACACTTATCTTTTGTCTTTTCTTGGTAATAAACATTCTAATAGGTGTGAGGTGGTATCTCGTGGTTTTGGTTTGTATTTCCCTGATGATTAGTGCTGTTGAGTTTTTTGTTTTTTTTTTAATATATGTGTTGCCTGCTCGTATGTCTTCTTTTGAGAAATGTCACCTTGGGTCTTTTGTGCAGTTTTTAATGCAATTTTTTTTGTTTCTTTACTTGTTATAGTGTGCTTGTGCTGCTCTAACAAAACACCTGAGACCAGAAAACTTATAAAAATGGAAATTTGTTTTCTCCGGTTCTGGAGGAAGGAAAGTACAAGACCAAGGTGTTGGCAGTTAGTGTCTCTTGAGGGCTGAACTCTCTGTCTTCAAGATGGTGTCTTGTTGTTGTGTCCTCAAGTGTGAAAGGGGAAGGGCCAAAAGGGGTCTGCTGTTTACCTCCAGACTTTTAAAAATAATCTATTATTTATTTATTTATTTCAGGTTAGTGTGAAAGAACAATTAAGTTATAATGTTTGCATTTGTTAGAGAAAGTCCCTGTCATAGTTGTGTCCCACACCCATGAGGTGTGCCATTTACCCTTACCTTGTACTCATTAGGTAGGAGCTCACCCATCCTTCTCCCTGTTCCCCTCTCCCTTCCCTCCTCCCAACTTTAATTGAATTGAGTTTTTCTCTTGTGTGGGAGTGTATTAGATTGTTTACTGGTTTCCTATTAGCATTGAGTACATTGGAGTTTTGCTTTTCCATTCTTGTGATACTTTACTAAGAAGAATGTATTTCTTATGCCTCCAACAAAGGTTTAATAACCAGAATCCACAGAGAACTCAAACCTATTAGCAAGAAAAGAACAAGTGATGCCATCTCAGGGTGGGCAAGGGCCTTGAAGAGAAACTTCTCTAAAGAAGACAGGTGCGTGGCCTACAGAAAAAATGCTCACCATCCTTAATCTTCATGCAAATCAAAACTACTTTGAGATACCACCTAACTCCAGTAAGATTAGCCCACATCACAAAATCTCCAAACCAGAGATGTTGGCGTGGATGTGGAGAAAAGAGAACACTTCTACACTGCTCGTGGGAATGCACACGGATACTTTCCTTTTGGAAGGATATTTGGAGAGTACTTAGAGATCTAAAAATAGACCTGCCATTCATCCTATAATTCCTTTACTAGGTATATACCTAGAAGACCAAAAATCGCATTACAACAAAGACATCTGTACCAGAATGTTCATTGCAGCCCAATTCATAATTGCTAAGTTATGGAAGAAGCCCAAGTGACCATCGACCCAAAAATGGAATACTATGCTCCCTTAAAGAAAGATGGAGACTTTACCTCTTTCATGTTTACATGGATGGAGCTGGAACATATTCTTCTTAGCAAAGTATCACACGAATGGAAGAAAAAGTTCAGCCCTACTATGAAATTAATTTATAGCTTTCATATGAAGGCTATAACCCAACTATAGCACCAGAACATGGGGAAAGAGGTAAGGGAGGGGAGGGAAGGGGAGGGAGGAGGATGGGCGGAAGGAGAGTATTTGGTGGGTCCACACTTATGGTGCATCGCAGTAGGGTACAGGTGAAACTTATTAAATGTAGAATATAAATGTTTGCACACAATAATGAAGAAAATGCCATGAAAGCTATGTCAACCAGTTCAATGAAGATATTTCAAATTGTATATAAAACCAGTACATTGTACCCCATGATAGCATTTATGTACACAACCATGATTTAATAAAAAAATAAAATAAAATTAAGTCACATGAAACAATGCAATGAATATCAATTCGATAAAAGAGAGAAAAATGGAAAAAATTTACAAGTATAATTTTAGCAATTTTTCATTACTTATGTATCACATTGTATTCCTAAGATAAAGTTAGTTTTCATTAACTTATGGGGGACCAAAAGGGTTATCATCTACTTGTATTTTTAATAAGTTGTTTATTTTGTGTGTACGTGTGCAGCATAATTACCAAAATTTATAACAACCTTCTCATAGTAATCATGCAAACCAGAGATATTTATATGATCCAGAAATAAAAAGTTCATTTGTGATATCTAAATAGAGATTTGTCCCTTATTTTGAGGTATGTACTTGTTAATTTGTATTCTCGTTAATATGATCTTTGAGAAGATTTCCTTTGACTTTTAGTCCATCATAAACAGAAGGCAGCTGTGGAAAATTTTTTGAGAGAAATTACACTAGCAGTGATTGATAGGAGTAACTGTACATATATTTATAGTTACATCTTTATGAGTTCCTTCTTTCTTATCATCAGTTACAACATTCATTAGTTAGCCCTTCTAAACTTGACAATATGAGCTAAAATGCATGGGTCATACAATTCACACAACCCTTCTGCCTTTGAGCATTTTAAAACCTTTAACTATTTGTCAAGAATATATCCTTTCTTGTAATATTTATTTTAAATTTAACAAAATTAAAAAAAAATCTAGGTTATCCAACCTGCGGCCAGAGGGCTGAATGAAGATTATGTCATGTGAGGTCTTTTTTGCATCTCTGTGGTGTTGGATATCACGAAATTATGCATGGACCTTCTTTTATGCTTATCAATGTTTGTGTATTCAATGTGTAGCCCAAGACAATTCTTTTTCCAGTGTAGTACAAAGAAGCCAAAATGTTGGAAACCCCTGAATGCAAAGAAAAAAATAAGGTGGGGAAACAACACAAGTGCCCAACAATATGTGAGTGAATTAATAAAATATACTATAGGTTTACTATAGAGTATTACTTGGCTATTAAAAAAATGGTGAACTAATACATTTTATAACAATCTGGGTGGAACTGGGGACTGTCCTCCTAAGTGGAGTATTGTAGGAATGGAAAAGCAAACACCACGTGTGCTCACTTTTACACTGGAACTCAGTGATCAACACACGTGTGTACCTATGTTGGTAGAAATCAACGGAAATCAAGCAGGTGCAAGGGCGGGAGAGGGGATGGGTAAAGTCACACTTAAATGGGACAATGCACACTTTCTGGGGGATGATCGTAGTTATAACCTTGACTCAAACTATACAAATGTAATGTATGTGGCCAGAACATTTGTACCCCTGTAACATTCTGGAAAAAGAAATTTAGGGTTTCTTCTGCCCGTGCCACCATTTTCACCCCCTGTTCTACTTGCCCCTGCATTAAGATCATGTCCTCAGATGAGTCTCTTCCTAGTGCCCATGAAAGGGCTCTTGTGGCATTCTGGGCCATTCATCTTCTAGGCATACAGTGCCCTTTCCAACAGTGCCCTTGTTTCCTTCCTACAATTGAAATGCTCAGTACTCTGGGTCTGATCATTACAGGACCAGACCTTTTGTGGCTTTGACTTAACTAATTAGATGAACTAATTTTTTCACTGGGACATGATATTTGAGCTGACACCTTGTGGTAAGAACACTCAAAATCTTCTCTTATACCTATTTTAGGATTTACAGCACATTATTGTCAACTATAGCCACCCTACTATGCATTAGAACACTGAACCTTTTCCTACTATCTAGCTATGAACTTTGTACCTGTTGACCCACCATTATATCTTATGGCTCACATGTAAAAGGAACTTCATAACAATTTTCCCAGTGGTCCTAAAAATTTATATGATATAGATGAGTTGTGAAATTGACCTTTTAAAAAATACGATCAATAATAAAGAATACATTTCAATCCAATGTGCTGAAGAAACAACAGAAATATTTTTAATATCTTTATAGACAATTACCTTAAAATTATTTCTATTTGAAGAGATGATCAGAATATGCAGCCTAGAAAGGAAGGAAAAGGCACTGGAGAAGCATGTTGGAAGTCAGTACAAAAATTATGCTGTTTTACTAGATTCTGTGATGTCAGTGGCATTTATCAGCATCATAAAATTGATAATTTTTTGTGATTTTTTTTTCTCACTTTCACACCTGATTTCATGTTTTTAATTTTGTATGATTTTTCTAAGCAAAGATAGAAAAATATAGATATATTAGATATATAGATGGCCTCAGGCCATGCAAAAACCTGCAACTGTTCTACTTCTGGTTAATATAAAGTCTACTACTTGATTTTTAATGTTAAAGGAGTTACCAAGCTTTTAAAAGCCTTAGTTCCTTTGTCTCTGATATGAGAATAATGAATAACGGCTGCTCGGGTACACTGTAGGGTTGTAGGATTATAAAAGAAAGGAGAAAGGGAGGGAGGTAGGAATGGAAATAGAAAGGGCGGATGGTAAGGAAGAGAGGGAGGAAAAATGGGAGAGAAGCAAAGAGAGTGGGGAGAGAGAAGAGGGGAGATGTGAAAGCATGCATTAAGCCACAAAGCAATATACGTGGGCAAAATATTACACAAAGTGATCGTAAGGAAATATTTCTATAGCACATGACCTACTTCTCTTTCTTCTTAGCACATTGCCCATCCTTTTACCTATTTATTGGTGATTTAGGATTGCCATTTTGGACACATGCAATGAATAAACGAATTCTGTCTTTCATGTCTGTTAATACGTAGGTATGAGAAAAACAGAGCCCACAATTCGTTTAAGTCACATTTTTTTTAAGTTTGTGATGCAGCTAAAAACAATTGCTAAGTGATACTGAATTTGGGAAGGACGTGGGAATTCTCATCCTAAAAATTATTATCTAATAATTTTGTTGATTTTTTTTTTTTTTTTTTTTTTGAGATAGAGCTTCAAGCTGTCACCCTGGGTAGTAGAGTATCACCCTTGGAGTGCTGTGGCATCACAGCTCACAGCAAACTCCAACTCCTGCGCTCAATCATTCTCCTGCCTCTGCCTCCCAAGTAGCTAGAACTACAGGTGCCCGCCACAACACCCAGCTATTTTTTGATTGCAGCAGTCATAGTTGTTTGGCAGGCCTAGGCTGAATTCGAAACCACCAGCTCAGGTGTATGTGGCTGGTGCCTTAGCTACTTGAACCACAGGCGCCGAGCCCCTATTTTCATTTTGGACTAAATTTTTCTTCCTGTTTCTAAAAGAACATTCACAGCACAAAGTCTGCTTTCCAAGGTCCCTCATGGGACAACTTGATGAACTTCTATGTCACTGCATAAAAGTGACTAGCTTTCTGGTTTCCAATCTCCTTGTTCTTTATGCTGAAAGCTCCGCCTCCTTCAGTACTCTAATTTCGCATTTCGGATTGCAAGACCCCATATTGAGGTACCAAATTCTACATAAGTCAAAGTTCTTGGTGTCAAACAGCACTCTAATTATGGTCATTTTAACATAAAGGGACTTATTGAAAGTCTTTCGCTGGCTCCCAGAATTTTGAGAGAGCCTTATAACCCATTTTGGATGTTGTTCAGTCAAAACCAAAAAGCCAACTGGGAAGAAGAAGAGCCTAGGAGCCATGTGGCTCCACCGTGCTCCCCAGAAGATACAAACGAAATCTCTCTTATTGCTCAGTTCTCATCCAAGTCCTAAGCAGATTCTTGAGGTTTCCGCTTACCAGAAGCTTAGGCCACATGCCTGCACCCTCACTGCCGCAAGACTGGGAAATGTTTTTAGTCCCCAGCCTCTGTCATATAGTTAGGCGAGCAGCAGAGGGGTTAGCCTGAGTGCAGAGTGAGCCACCTGCAGAATCTACCACACTGTCCTGCTCTGTACAATGCCTTGTGGGACTTGGAACAGGATGCTTAACCTCTCTCACTAATCCATTTTCCTAATACCTAACATGAGGATGTGGGCCTTATGAATTCCAAGAGTTCTTAACAGTAATACAATTCTGTATCTGTACTAGCTCAAATTCTAGTTTCTAGTGACAGAATTCTTACATGAACTTGTGAAATTAAGTCGGTGGAATTTACTGGCTCTCATGACTTAGCTGGGAGAACATGACCTACTTAGTTAGTGACACTGGCCTTCAGCGTGTCTGGCTCATCTGGCCTCTCACCGTCTTTCCTCTCTGCTTTCTCTGTTCTGTAGAAATCAGCTCCTCCATGAAGTTGGGGAAGCAGCCTTGACAGTGCTGAGGCTCATATCAGCTAGCTCTGAGATCATGGAGGAAAAGAGCTCCTCTTTCCCCCCATCAGTTTCTGAGGTCCAGAAGAGGGATTCTTGGTAGCCAGGCTTGGTTTGTGTGCCCAAACTTAATGGGTGGGGATGGAGTCTAATCAGAGAAAGGGTGCCACACAGGCAGCCCCCTGAAGAATTATTTTGAAGTAATCAGCTGCCCTAATCTGAGACCAATGCAGATGGTATAATTTAATGTGCTGCAGTATGTGATGTGGGATTTAGTCATTTGTTTTCTGGCTTTTATTGTGTATTCAATGTTGCCTAGGGCTTTGTGGGAGATAAAAACACCATTATAACACCATTCAGGGAACTAAAAAAATCTAGAGATTAAAAGCAACTACATGAGTATGTTGTCCCACTGTTAACAAAGTATATAATGTTTTTAGGGAAAGATCTGAATCCTTAAGCAGATGAACCTGGAACTTGAAGGAATGTGTTGGCTTAACATTTTTTGCCAAGTGCTTTGCCTCAAATCATATTCCTATATCAAATCATTGAAAGATCATTGGTAAAATATAAAACTGATCTTTTTCTCTTGAACTTTTATTTATTTTTTGTGTGTGTGTTTTTTTCTTTTTTTCCTTTTTTTTGAGTGGGAGTCTCACTTTTTTTTTTATTGTAGAGTACTATGGCTTCACAGCTTACAGCAACCTCCAGCTCCTGGGCTTAGGCGATTCTCTTGTCTCAGCCTCCCAAGTAACATGTTGACTCTGTTGGTATTTTGACAGCCTTTTCCAGTGAAAAGTTACATTACTGTACTGAGATATATTTGCCTTTACCAATAAATGTGATAATATAGTTTTTTGTTCTGTGCTTTATGCACATATCTTGTATCAAAAGAACAAAATCTGTTTTCTCCTTGGAATCAAGGTTGCTCACTCTAAAATTTAGCTGGACTGCATGTAACATTTTGCATATTAAATTATGTTTGTTGGCAATTATATTGTTGAAAATGTCTGAACAATTTCAGGGGATCAATCTTTTAGCCTTTGGTTCTTCGTACAAAGGCACTTAGTTTTGTAATCTGAAGCACATGCATATTAAGTAGAGAAAACTAATTACAGTAAATCCCGGCAATAATTTGGATGTTTTAATAATGTCACACTGTTCTTTTTGAATTTACTTGTAACACTGTTATATAAGTATTTTTTATTTTTGTCTTGTGGGCCTCTGCTTTTCTGATGATTATTAATAACCATATGATTTAAGTTCCTGAGTGCATTTTGTACCCCATTTCACTTGAACTATTTTTACATATGTAGTTTATGTGTGTGTGTATATACTATATGGATTGTTTAATTATTATTTCTATTACAACAGGCAATAACTCATTTATATACTCCTCAGGGATAATAGAGGATCACTCTTTGCTTTTAAAAGTGGAACATGTCCATTCTAATGATTGGAATATAGCCATTTTTAATGAGACCTAAGTCATTTTAATGATTATTCTAGCATTCATGTTCCTTTTCCATGTATGGTAAGCTAAGTGGAAATCTTTCATTTCCCAGGAATTCAATCCATATCCTCCAATGAATTCCAATGCTATATGGAGAACTGTTGGCTTGGCACAAAAACAATAAAAATCCTGGCATTTTAAAATCTAATTTGAGAAATCTATTACAGGACACCAGATACTAGAGATGAAATGTGCCCTCATGGAGCAAAACAAAAACATTGATAGTGGGTGTATCAGATGTTATGGCAACTCCCAGCAGGAGCACTCAACTCAGTTAAGGGGGCCAGGGGAAGCAGTGGTTAAACTGAGAATCTTTAGGTTAGCGGTAGTGATGCCTAGCCTCATGAGAAGAATTCTAAGCAGAGGAAATAGCATGCATGAAAGCCCAGGTTGGCAGCTATAGAAAAACTATACCTACATCAGAGAGTTGGGGTCAACAGAGGGAGAAGTTAGAAAACTGATGGTAGAAGAGGCCTAACCTGGAATAAGTGAAATAGGCAGACGCTAGAGACATTTAGAATGTAATGATTAACAGGATTTGAGAAACAGGTGAGGGGGCACATCCAGAATTACTCTGGACATCTTGGACAGCTGGGTAGATGTGACATCTCTCATGCAGATGACAGCCTGGGAAAAGAAGCAGGTTTGGGGGAGTCTTTAGGATATTTCAGGATACCAGTGGGGAGCTTCAGAGGAGGTAAAAACTAAGGAGACATCAGTGTTTATCTAATTTCATAGCAACATGTGAAGGATTTTTACAAGAAGAGAAGGCTTAGAAGGATCTGCCAGAGAGGAGAAGAAAAACAAAGCCAGAATGGTTTTACAAATTCAAGGAAATATTTAAATGAAAGTTTTTTATTTTCTCTGTCTCTTTACACACATACCACACACTTTCAAAAAGTATTTCGAAAAGGCTGGAATGGTCACTGTGCCAAATGCTACAGAGAGTTCAAATAAGATAAGAAGCGAAAAGTTCCCATTGGATTTTGCACTAAGGATGTTACTCATGACCTCGGCAAAAGCACTTTCAGTGAAGTGGTCAGGGCTGAATCCAGATGCCACGGGTTGAGGAATGAATAGGAAATAAGGAGTCGGAGATAGTGAGAGTAGACTGCTCTTCTTAGAAGAATGTTAGTTAAGGGAAAGAAAAAGATAAGGCTGTAGCTGGAGGAAGATGGGAAGTGGAGGGAAGAGTTCCATTTTTTATTTAATATGGAAGAGACTCAAGTGTGTTCAAATACTGATGATGAAATAACCAGGGGACAGGGAAGGAGGGAGGGTTGCAATTAGCAGAAGAAGGCCTCCAAGGAGGAAGATGATGGTGGGATCCATGGTGCTGGATAAAGGGCCTCCCTTCAGTTGTAAGAGGGAGGAGGGAGTGGGTTGAGGTGCAGTTTAGGGTAACAGAAAACCCAGCTAATAACAGTGCTTCGCTCAAGCAGAAATTCAATTTTTTTTATCACTGACAAGGAATTTAGGGTAAGCAGTTGCTCACATTGCTTCTGCAAGTTAATGATGGTGGCACTAAAGGGCTGACATCACTGCATTTGCTTTCCCCTTTTCCTTTCAAACTGTGATGGAAGCAGGAAAAGTGGGTAGGAGTGGTACTGGGCTACACTTGGCCTTTAATCAGGAAAAGGTTTCTAGAGGTCTGCGGGAGACTTCTGCTAGTATCTCCCCTGCCAATGCCGTGTCCTGTGTCCTGTGTCCACTCCGAAGCACAAGGGAGGCTAGGAAAGACTTTTTATCCTCACGGAGGAAGAAGTCAAAAGAGATAAGACTTGGGAAGGGCAGTTAGATCAGCCAAATGGCAGTGCCTGCCCCAGAGCAAATACAGATCGTTTGTGAATTTGGAAGCAGGTGAGGGGCCTCTCCTCTGATGTTTCTGTTTACTCTGAAGTTGAAAATGAGATCATCTCAGAAGTGAGCAATAGAACATTGGAGAGTCATGAAAAATAGAAAATTTCCTCTTTGGATAATTTGAAAAACGGGAGACTAATGAAACCCAGTGATTTCTGAGCAACACTGAGGTTCAATTAGAGATTGCAGTTTCCTAAGGCACATATGTAGGAATTATGTGACTTCTAAAAGAGAGACTGTGGGACAAGGAGAATGTTATCCTTCATTATCTATTATACTTTTTGTGAATATAAAATTTCCTCCTTCATGCTTTTGGTTTTGAATTCTGTTGACATAAAATTCATATTTGTTACTCTTTTTAAATTATTTTTGTTTATGCGGTATAAATCATGACCTACTTGTTTTAGGTATGCCTCTCATAGATTTGCCTATGTATTTATTTATTGTGAACTTTTCCACAGTTCTTTATTTTGAAAATTTTCTAATATGTAGAAATATGGGGAAAATAGTACCCATAAAACATCTCTATGCCATTCATTGACATTCACTAATTAACACTTTCCCACATTTTCTTTCTTTCTCTTTTTGTCTCATCTCAGTCTCTTTAAACACGTGACACACACTTTTTTCCCCCTGAACCATCTGAAATTTTAAGTAGTAGACAATAAGATTCTTCAGCCCTAAGTACTTTAGCATGCATCTTCTTCTAATTGGAATATTTTCCTATTCAATGTTGAAGAATTAACATTATTATCTCTAATCTTCAGTATGTATTTAAGTTTTCCACTTGTCCCCAAAATGTCTTTCAACACAAACGTCTGAAGGAAACTATTTGTAAACCACAGTTCTTTTTCTTAAATTAGTTGAACAGATTTTGAGGTGCCCTTGAGCAGTAGGGTTAATGTTGAAATTTTATTGACCTTTATTTCGACTTTTCCAGTCTTTCTAGGTTTTCATTTTATTTGCAGATAATAGATAGTATCTACTTATGTGTATATATCAAAAACTTGTATTTGTATTGTCTTTTATCTTAAAAGTATCCTTAAATAGTATCCTCCCATTTCCCAATTTGATGACTTACTTTCTTACATCTTGACTGTGGATGAGTATTGTGTGATAGATATAAGGTATCTATGCTATATTTTCAACAAACCAATTAAATCCTATATGTGAGTATATATTATACTGTTACTTTTATTATTTAAATGATAAATGTAACTTACTAGTTGTGTAAGTGTATGAAGTGGCTATTTATGGGTATATTAGAACTGTTAATTCATAAAATATAACCAAGTGACTGGGATGAAGGTATTTCATACAGAAATTAAATTTACTTTCATACAGAAGTTAAATTTATTTTGTGTGAAATTGGAAATGCTAGTGATTAATGTTCCCTGGATGCAGGGTACAGTAGCAATCACTGTGTTTCTCTAAATACAAACATAACTCCTTATCAAGGCACCGGAATTCTAAAACAACATTGAAATGAACATGTAAATAAAAGAGCTGATAAGGAAATGGAATATGTACATTGTGGGTATTTGCCAAATGCAGGAATAAGACTGAAGATGTTTAAACAGAAACAAGTTTCTTGATGGTTTATATTATCTGTTTTTAATTTTCATTCTGCTTTAATCTGTTAATAAATAAAAATAAAGTGACTGTGGCTTGAGTAATTTCACGAGTATTTCCATGATTATGCAGAAATACATGAAGTTGTCGGACAGTGTGGTGTTTGTTCCTGCTGGAGTGTCGGATGTCTGGTGTGTTGTCCTGGACTTGCCATGAGCATTTGGGCCCATGAGGTTTCCCATTAGAATGGAAACTTCTCTGGTCATACCCAGCCTTGGCAGCATCAGCACAGGAGCCCAACCAGGCTTCACAGACTCCCCTAATTCAGGCCCCAGGCTTTAGCTCTGAACTCCCACCATGCTTCCTGTGTGTCAATTGGTCTCCAGTGTTTGAATTATTTATAATCAGAAAAACTGGAGAGATAAATTATGCCAAAGCAGACATGTGCCATCATCTTTTGCTGGGGGCCTTTTGGCCATGAATATTGTTCACATTAACTCTGGCTGAATCTAAACTGTCTGCCAACTGTGTCCTGCACCTAAGTAATGTGGGTGAAGAAACACATGACCACACTGATGGGGCCTTAATTTTATTCATGATCACTGGCCTGTGGGCCTTACAATCTGACTCTGCCACACTGGTCCGTTCACTCACCTGCAGGCCTGGATCCTTATTTCTTACCTCCTATGTGCACCCCCCACCCCTCACTCTCATCTGGGGGTTTTGCATCACTAAGAAAATGGAAGCAACAGAAGAAAATTTCCTCATTCTCCCACCATAGTATCTACAGACTTTCTGGGATCTGTGCACCCCTAATTAATTGCTTTCCTCTTCTTTAAGGCCACCTGTCCAGGTGAACTGTCCAGACTCCCTCTGAAGCCATCCCTTCCACCTAGGCACAAGATTTCATCCCCTCACACCTATTCAGGGACATTAGGCCAAGAATTGTCCCATTTTTCCTCTTGCATTATCAATTTTTCCTATCTTGTGGATCTTTTCCACATCCCATAACCATGTTTTATTACCTCCTGCTGCAAAAACATCTTAAGTCCTTCCTTGATGCCTCCCTATTTATTATATTTTTGTAAAAAAAAAAAAAAAAAAAAAAAGAACCAAAAACCTATGTTATAGCAAAACTTTTTTAACACAGTTGTCAAACCTCACTTTCTCTTCTCCCATTCACTGTGGGCAGGCTTTCGTCCCCACCACTGTGCAGAAACTCCTCAACATCGTGAGTTCTCATCTTTCCCATTATTCAACGTGCACTTGTTATGGTTGATGTCTCAGTCCTTCTTTTACCTTACTGGTCCTCTTCTCTCTATTTTCTTTGTTGCTTTACTCTTTTCACCCTACTTTTTATTGCTGGATAGTACAGGTCACACTCTGTGGCCCCTCTTCCTGAGCTACATTTATCCATAAATCAGGGATTCTGAACTGGAGTCCACAGAGCTCTTGTCTGTGACCTTGACAAGGAAATTTTCTTCTTTACCTTCACTAGACTCTGGGTGAACCTAGCCTTTCTGGCAACTGTAAACTCAAACAACAAAAGCATAGTAATATTAGCTGTATCTACAACTTTATCTCCAATAAAAAAATTACAGATATTTTCATCTCATTACATTTGTTACAGATATCTTGAAATATGTATGCCCATGACTCTTTGAAGTACTCTAGTTACTATGCTCACTACTAAATTTCATTATGTATTAATAAAAAGCATGTATTTACAATATGTCATATTTTGGTAAAATTGGTTTTTGGTTTTCATTTTTTTGTTGTTTGTTATTTTTTGTTTTGTTTTGGTGACAAGGTCTTGCTCTGTCACCTGGGCTGGAGTGTAGTTCAGTCATCATAGCTCACCAAAACCTCAAACTCCTGGGCTCAAGTGGTCCTTCCACCTCAGCCCCTGAAGTAGCTATGATTACAGGTACACACCACTACTAATTTTCTACTTTTTATATAGATGGGGGTCTTGCTATGTTGCCTGGGCTGGTCTTGAACTGGCCTCAGTGAACCACAATGCTGGGCCTAGTTTTCTTCTATACCAATTATATACACACCAAAGCATACAAAAATATGTTCTAATTTATGTATTTGAATTGTTATTAAGAGGAGGAATTTGAGAGTTTTAACAGACTTTCAAAGGGGTTCATGGCACAAAAACCTTTAAGAGCCCTAGGTCTGAATGATCTTCAGTTTCATAGCTTTAAATACTATTGAAAGTTCATGCCTCTCAGACTTACATTTTCTGCTACAACTTATCTTTTCAGCAACTCAATTCATGTCTTCATCTGCCTTCTCAACATTTCCTCTTAATGTCTAAATTAGCACCTCAAACCTACCATGTCAAAAATCAAGTTCCCCGTTCTTCCTCACTCCCCAAACTATTACCTCTTATAGTCTTACCCCCCTCAGTAACAGATAATTACAGTTTTATAGTTGCTCAGTCCAAAACCATGGAATCACCCTCAACTCTTCTCTTTCATAAGCCACATCTGATCTAGTGCAATTTTGTTGACTCTATTTTCAAAGTGTAGGATCTCACCACTTTCTGCCACTTCCACACCTTCCATCCGGTTCATTTTTGTGGTAGTCTCCTGATAGCACTCACTGTTTCCACCTCTGCTTACCATACTCACAAACACACATACACACTACAGACAGACACACACACACACACACACATGCACACAAAAGTCTGTTACCAAACAAGCAGCCAAAGTGACCCTGTTAAAACATATTAATCAGGCCTGGCGCAGTGACTCACGCCTATAATCCTAACACTGTGGGAGGCCGAGGGAGGTAAATTGCTTGAGCTCAGCCTGAGCAAAAAGAGAGACCCCATCTCTACTAAAATAGAAAAACCGAGGCAAGAGGATTGCTAGAGCCCACGAGTTGGATGATGCTCTGAGCTATGATGCCACGGCACTCTACCCAGGGCGATAGCTTGAGACTCTGTCTCCAAAAAAAAAAAAAAAAAAAAAAAAAAATACATTAATCAGACCCTACCATTCCTCTCCTTGGAACTCTCCAATGGCTTCCTAACCCAAGTAAAAGCCAAGGACTTTACAGTGGCCCATGAGGCCCCTGTGATTTGGTCCTTGCCCACCTCTGTGACCTGAGTCCCACACACACCCCTCCTTCCACTCCAACTGCTTCTTGCTGTTCCTCTTGTGTATGGAGTTTGCCCTGCTGCTCTCTGCCTGACTGGACTGTTCTTTTCCTGCATGGCCTTCCCCCTAGTATGTAGGATAGCCATAAACCACCGCCTTCTCATCACCTCTTCCATGCCCTCCCGCTGTACTGATCACCATCTGGTGTTTTACTAAGTAATTCCTTTTTTTCCTGTCTCTCCTCATTACAGTGCAAGTTCCGTTAAGGCAAGTATTTACTGGGGAGGAGGGTTCTCTTTTGATGCTGTATCCTCAATGCTTAGGACACAGGGTGCTCAGTAATGTTTGTAGAACGGGTATTGTTCCTTCCTTTCTTTGGGACCCCACCCCATCTTCCTGCTCTGCTCTCTTCTCTCCCTCTTCCCCTCTCCCTGCTCTCTGCTCTCTCTTTCTCATCTCTTCCTCGCCACATCTTCCCTTTCTCTAATATAAAATAAACTTATACTTTTATATCCTGGAATAAATAAATGAATAAATATTTGTTGAACAAGTAATTTTTTCTCTTCCTTACAGTTTTTCAGCATCTTTAGGGGGATAAAGATTACAATTTCTTTTTTAAAAATAGTAAGAAACATTGTTTTAAATCATAATTTTAAGTATGAACATACTTTAGTATTTTTTACTCTACAAGTAAAGCATTTCCATAGACAAGTTATTTTTTTCTAGTGATGAAAGCTATAACATAGGACCATGTTTGGGATCTCACTAAGAAAAGATAGAAATTTGATTCCAGTATTGGTATCTTGGAAAGGGGTTTCTCTTTAAGATATCCTCTAAAAACTCAAAATTGAAGAGAAAGATACAGTAATGATAACTGCTATTTTAGCAGTATAGACTATGCACAGAATTATGTCTTAAAAGAAAAAAATTATCGTGAAATTGTATTAATTTGGAATTTTTTGTAAGCCTAAGGAATGATTTTCTACTTTGACATATTAATATTTATACTATAATTACAGTAGGAGGCATCAGTAGTCACCTTCGATATGCCCAACATTATATACATTTGTGGTCATACATACTGAACTATATATATGTTTGGTTATTTGTAATACTTTGATTAGTAATCTGAAATGTTTATTTTCTTTGCCATATTTTATAAAAACGTGACATATTTATACAAATTTTGTTTGTGAACAATCATGAAATTCCATGGACCTAGATAACAGGAATATGCAATACCGACTTTGTTGGGAGTTGAAGCAGAGTTCAGTAGCTATAAAGCATTTCACTAATAGGAATAGAATAAGACAAACCCTGTGTTGACCTTTGTTTCACATGTAAGTGACCGGAGTTTGACACCAAAATGACAGCTGGTTAAAACAGCTTGAGATTTCAAAGTGCTTGAGTATATATAAATATTATGACTGATCCCATAAGTGTGTTGGAAGACACTTTAAGGAAGGTCCTTGGTTTAACAGTTTGCTACATTCTCCCATTTTGGTTGAAGGGAAATATCACAAAACAAAACAAAAAGGAGCTTTTTATCTTCTGGATTTAGAGGAAATAGAATGATTAAGAACATGTAGCTGAACTCAAGAGAACTAAGATCGGAGGTTAACACTGTGAGTGTAAATGATTACTCTGTCACAACCCTAAGGTTCAGATTCCTGTGGCTTGATAATATAGATGCAGCTCCAAATTAACTTTATGTAATGAGATGTCAATAGTATGCCGAAAGTACTTCACTGAAATTTGATTTTGTCCCTTTCTTTTGTATAGTAGAACAATTTGGGACAAGACAAGCTCTCAGGGATCAAAGGTACATCACGGACAAATCGTTTCTGCACACTGGTCTCATGCTATTCCAAAAGGTACATTACTCTTAAAATCCTATGCTTTAACATTGTCATTTTACAACTGAAATCTCACTCAACTTACTTTTTATTATAAATACCTTGTAAAAGAGTCTTCCTTGCAGTTTTCTGTGGGCCATGAAAGCTCGGGAGAGAGTAGAAAAAATAGGAAGCACGAATGATTAAAATAAAAGTGAGAACGATGTTGTCTATTACATGGTGTAGATTATCAGCAAGACGGAGTTCAAGCAGAAGCTTTCCCAGGAGTCTGGTAGCATTTCTAAAAGGCATTAGTATCAATTAGTGAAGAGGTAATTCAGAAAGTAGAGGGGGGTGTAAGTGGGGAGCTAGTGCAGATTTGAAGGTGGAGGATGCACAGCTGAGAAAAGGTTGTGCCAGGGGTAAGTAAGCAGGTGAACAAAAGAAGAGGGAGATGACATGTGCGGAATAACTGATTTTATTTATTTATTTTTCTTTTTTATTGTTTGGGATTCATTAAGGGTACAAAGAATTAGGTCATACTGATTGCATTTGTTAGATAAAGTCCCTATTATAATTGTGTCCTGCCCCCAAGAGGTGTGCCATACACCGTGATCCCCCATCCCTCCCATCTCCCCTCTACCTGTTCTCTCCTTTCTCTACTCCCCACCTTACATTAGATCATCTACTCCCTTCATATTAGAATTGAGTACTTTGGATTCTTCCTTCTCCATTCTTGTGCTCCAGCTCAATCCAGGTTGATACAGAAAATGTAAAGTCTCCATCTTTTTTAATGGCTATAATAGTATTCCATGGTATACATATACTACAGCTTGTTAATTCATTCCTGAGTTGGTGGGCATTTAGGTTGTTTTCACATTTCGGTGATTATAAATTGAGCTGCGATAAACAATCTAGTGGAAATGTCCTGTGATAAAAGGATTTTTTTTTTCTTCCGGGTAGATGCCTACTAATGGGATTCCAGGATCAAATGGGATGTCTAATTTGAGTTCTTTGAGGATTCTCCATACTTCCTTCCAAAAAGGTTATATTAGTTTGCAATCCCACCAGCAGTGTAAAAGTGTTCCCTTTTCTCCACATCAACACCAGCATCTGCAGCTTTGAGACTTTGTGATGTGAGCTATTCTTGCTCAGTATAGGTGATATCTCAAGGTGGTTTTGATTTGCATTTCTCTAATGATCATGAAAAATGAGCATTTTTTCAAATGTTTGTTAGCCATTGCCTGTCTTCATCAGAGAAGATTCTTTCGAATTTCTTGCCCAGTGGTAGATGGGATTGTTTATTTTTCTTTTGTTGATTAATTTGAGTTCTCAATAGATTCTAGTTATCAACCCTTTGTCAGAGTGATACCCTGCAAATATCTTTTCCCATTCTGAAGGTTCTCTTTTTGCTTTACTTGTTGTGTCCTTAGGTGTGCAGAAGCTTTTTAGCTTAATTAAGGCCTACTTGTTAATTTTTGTCATTGTTGCAATGGCCTCTAAAGTCTTTGTCATAAAATCTTTCCCCAGTCCGACATTGTCAAGAGTTTTCCCCAAGCTATCTCCCAAGATTTTTATTATTTCATGTCTTAGATTTAAGTCTTTTATCCTTCTTGAGTCGATTTTTGTAAAAGGTATGGGTCAAGTTTCAGTCTTTTTACGTGTGGTTACGAGTTTCAGCACCATTTGTTGAATAGGGATTCTTTTCCTAACTGTATGCTTTTGTTAGGTTTGTCAAAGATCAGATGGCAAGTAGAGATTGGTTTCAACTCATGGTTTTCTGTTCTGTTCCATATGTCTGTGTCTCTATTTTTGTGCCAAAACTATGCTGTTTTGATTACTGTAGACTTGTAATATAGCCTGAGGTCTGGTAGGGTGATGCTTCTGGTTTTGTTTTTATTACCAAGAATAGCCTTAGCTTTATAGCTTTCTTTTTGGTTCCATACAAAACAAAGTACTATTTTTTCTAGTACAGTGGGGATTGCATCAAATCTGTAGATTGCTTTGGGTGAAATAGACATTTTAACAATATTGATTCTTCCCAGTCAAGAACATGGTATGTTCTTCCATTTGTTAGTGTCTTTTGCGATTTCTTTGGTTTCATAATTCTTTTTGAAAAAAGCATTCACCTCTTTTGTTAGGTGTATCCCTAAGTATTTTGTTTTCTTTGAAGCTACTGTGAAGGGAATTGTGTCCTTGATTTGCTTCTCAACTTGGCTGTTATTGGCATATACAAAGACTACTGATTTGTGGACCTTGATTTTATGCCCTGAGATGTTACTGTATTTCCTGATCACTTCTAGGAGTTTTGTGGTTGAGTCTCTGGGGTTTTCTAAGTATAAGATATTAGCTAAGAGGGAGAATTTGACCTCCTCTGCTTCCATTTGGATGCCCTTTATTTTCCTTCTCTTGCCTGATTGCATTGGCTAGAACTTCCAGCACAATGTTGAATAATAGTGGCAGTCGTGGATATCCTTGTCTGCTTCCACTTCTAAATGGAAAAACTTTCAGTTTTGCTCCATGCAGTATGATGTTAGCTGTGGGTTTGTCATAGATGGCTGCAATCAGCTTAAGAAATGTGCCACCTATGCCTATTTTCTTAAATGTTCTTATTAAAAAAGGATGCTGGATTTTGTCAAATGCTTTTTCTGCATCTATTGAAATCATCAGATGGTCTTTGTTTTTGCTTCTATTACTTTAGTGTATTACATTTATGAATTTGCATATGTTAAACCAGCCTTGCATCCCTTGCATGAAGCCTATTTGATTGTGATATATAATTTTTTTAAATGTGTAGCTGCAATCTAGCTAAGGTTTTATTGAGTATTTTTGCATCAATATTCATTAGTGAAATTGGTCTGTAGTTCTCTTTTTTAGATGAGTCCTTTCCTGGTTTTGGAAACAACAAGGTGATGTTTGCTTCATAGAATGTGTTGGGGAAGGTTCCTTCCTGCTTTGGAATAATTTCTGCAATATAGGTGCAAGCTCATCTTAGAAGGTTTGATAGAATTCTGATGTGAAGCCATCTGATCGGGGCTTTTTTCTGTTGGAAGCTTTTTTATTGTTTCTGTAATCTCAGAGCTTGATATTGATCTGTTCAAGAGATCAATTTCTTCCTGATTAAGTCTAGAAAGATGGTATGATTCCAGGTATTTGTCCATTTCTTCCACATTATCAAATTTCTGGGCTTTGGTAGTAGTTAGAAATATCTCTTAAATCTCTGTGGTGTCAGTTGTTATTTCCCCCCTTTTCATTTCTGATAGAAGTTATTAAAGATTTTCTTTTCTTTTTATGGTTAACATGGCCCAATGATTTATTAATTTTATTTATCTTCTCAAGAACCAACTTTTTGTTTGATTAATTTTCTGAATGATTCTTTTATTCTCAATTTTATTTATTTCTGATTTAATTCTGGTTATTTGCCTTTTCTGCTAGGTTTGGAATTGTATTGCTTTTCCTTTTCTATTTCCTTAAGATGATTCATTAGGTTGTTGATGTGTTCTCTGTGTGTTTTTCGGAATCAGGCATCTAATGCAATAAATTTCCCCCTTAGGACTGCTTTTGCAGTGTCCTACAGATTTTGATAGCTTGGGTCTTCATTTTTGTATGCTCAAGGAAGTTAATGATTTCCTTTTTTATCTCTTCTTTGACCCAACTGTCACTCAGCATAAGGTTGTTTAATTTCCATGCCTTTGTGTAGGGATGACAATTTTTGTTGGAGTTGAGTTCCACCTTTATTGCCTTATGTTCTAAGAAGATACAAGGTGCAATTTCAATTCTTTTGATTTTGTTGAGGTTTGATTTGTGCCCTAGAATATGATCTATTTTGGAGAATGATCCACGGGCTGATGAGAAGAGCATGTATGTTTTAGCTTAGGGATGGCATGTCTATATGTCTATTAAGCACATTTGTTCCTGGGTCCCATTTAACTCTTTTGTGTCTTTGTTTAGTTTCTGCTTAGAGGATCTGTCCAGTTCTGTAAGAAGAGGGTTAAAGTCTCCTACTAATATGGTGTTATAGTATATAGTATTGCTCAGACTAATTAATGTCTGTTTCAAAAATCTGGGAGGATATAAGTTGGGTGTACAAATATTTAGAATTGAAGTGTCAGTTGTTCCCTTGACCAATATGAAGTGTCCATCTTTGTCTTTTTTGACATTAATTGCTTTAAATCCACTTGTATCTGAAAATAAGATCACAACTCCTTCTTTCTACTGATTCCTATTTGCCTAAAAAATTGTTTTCCATCCCTTAACCCTGAGTTTTGTCCTTTGAGGCTAGGTGTATTTCCTGCAGGCAGTAAATGGATGGCTTGTGCTTTTTTATACAATCAGCCAGCCTATGCCTCGTCAGTGGGGAACTCAAGCCATTAACATTTATTGAGAGAACTGAAAATTGGGGTAGAATTCTATTCATCTTATTTTGTGAAAATCCATTGCTCAGTTTTATCTTTTGCATCATTGTGGAAGCTATGTTTTGTTCATTAGCTTCTGCATGTTTAGTTTCTGTGGGTCCATTGTGATGATCAGTGTGTAGAATAGGTCTAAGTATTTCTTGTAGAGCTGGTCTTGTGGCAAACTTCCTCAATGTTTGCATATCAGTAAATCATTTAATTTCTCCATCAATTGTAAAGCTTGACTTAGCAGGGTAAAGAATTCTGGGCTGAACATTGTTTAGTTTAAGAAATTTAAAAGTGGATGACCATTCTCTTCTGGCTCAAAAAGTTTCATTTGAGAAGTTCATGGTTGCCCTAATGGATTTGCCCCTGTAGGTCAAATGGTGCTTATTCCTGGTGGCTTGCAGAATCTTCTCTTTCATCTTTACTTTAGACAGTTTCAGGACAATGTTTCTTAGAGAAGTTCTATTTAAGTTCAGAGAACCTGGGGTTGATATCTCTTTGAAAGGAGTGTGTCAGAATCTTGGGTGATACTTGGGAAATTTTCATTTCTGATATCCTCTAGATGGGCTTCCATTCTTCTGGGGTGTTCTTCTTCCCCTTCTGATACCTATAAGTCTTATGTTTGAATGCTTTATGAAGCCTAATACTTTTCTCAGTGAACATTCTGTTTTCTCTGTGTCTTTAACTGCCTATGTTAGCTCAAGAGCCTTATCCTCTAACTCTGAGATTCTTTTTTCTGCATGGTCTAATCTGTTATTAATACTTTGTACTGCATCTTTAAGTTCCCTGATTGACTGCTTCGATTCCTTAAGCTCCACTATATCCTTTCTATATTCTTCATATTGTTCATCTCTTACTTGATTCTGTTTTTGGATTTCCTTTTGGTTGTTTTTCACTTTCTCAGCAATTTCCTTCATTGTTTTTACCATGCTTATTTTAAATCTCCTGTCATTTCTAATATTTCTTTATAGGTGGACTCTTCTGCAGTAGCTACCTTATGATCTCTTGGTGAGGGGGGTGCTCTGTTCTGGATTTTCACAATGCCAGGATTTCTCTGCTGATTCTTTCTCATGAATGTTTTCTTTTTGTCTGTTTCCTTGCCCTACTTTTTCTTTCACTTCCTCCTGCTCTTTAAGTTATTGTGCCTCTGACCTAAGGTGTTGAAGTGTCCTTTTGGTAAAGGACTAAAAGGAAGAGAAGAGTGAAGAGCCAGAAGAGATAAAAGATAGAAAAAGAGAAAGGAGAAAGGAAAAGGGGGTAGTAAAAGGGAGGATTGACAAAAAGAAGAGAGGAACAGAAAGAGAGACTCAGGAGTAATAGTGATGTACAGTAGGGCATTGGACCCATACCCACAAATCCCAACCTCTTTGGGACTGGATTGGGTGGGTCCTAAAAGGTCTTGAGCTCCTTGACAGCTTTAGCAGATACAAGACCATTCTGCCACCAAATAGAGAAGAAGAAGACATATTATAAATCAAAGTAAAACAAACAAAAAACCTTAAGGATACAATAGGGGGAAGAAAAGAATAACAGGGCAGAAAAACTAGCAACAGTGAAGCCCTTATTATTAAAGAAGGAAACAATGAAAAATTATAATTACAAGAAAAAAATAAGAAGAAAAAGAAATATTAAAATACAGGGAGAGAAAAGTTGAAAAAAGTTTTAAAAAGAAAAAATCTCTCTCTCAAGATGTACATATATCTTGCTGTATATTGCCTGGGCAACAGGTGATCTTCTGGGGTATGTGATGCTACTCACCATGCTGATACAACTGTATCAGATGGAGACTGGAAGCCTCTGCCTTGCAGTGGAGACCATATCCCATCTTCCTGACTTCTTTGCCCTCAATTTTCACAGGGTTGGGAGCCTGAAGCTCTCTTTAGCCCACTTAATAGATGTGCTCTGACCTTTTTAAACCATGTCCCTTGGCTATGCAGTGGCTTTCCCAGGAAACTGTGTATGTTGCTCAGATCTTCCTAAGAAAGGCTGCCCCACTTATCAGGCATGCCAGAACTGGCCTCAAACTAGGACCCTACAGACCAAGCCTGCAAGGCAGCCTACTGACAATGGCTGCACCTGGCCTGTAGCCAAACAATGAAAGCTCTACTCCTATTGGGTGGCTCAGTTCCTGCCCCTGGACTCTGTTCAGAATCACTCCCTCACTCACCCAAACTCTCCCAGTGTAACTCAATCAAGTGCCCAAGTCTAAAAGGACTCCACAGGGCAGGTCTTCTCTGCAAAGTGTAGCAACCACAGCCACAGCTCTGGCCTCTGCCAAATGCACTTACTTGAGTCTTCTCCTTCTCCTCCTCCTTCTCCTCCTCCTCCTCCTCCTCCTCCTCCTCCTCCTCCTCCTCCTTCTTCCTCCTCCTTCTCCTCCTCCTTCTCCTTCCTCCTCCTCCTCCTCCTTCTCCTTCTTCCTCCTCCTCTTCCTCCTCTTCTTCCTCTTCGTCCTCCTCCTTTTTTGAGACGGAGTCTCACTTTGTCACCCTCAGAGCAGTCACAGCTCACAGCAACCTCAAACTCTTGGTCTTAAGCAATTCTCCTACCTCAGCCTCCCAAGTAGCTGGGACTAATGTCACCCGCCACAAAGCCTTGCTATTTTTTAGAGAGATGGGGTCTCGCTTTTGCTCAGGCTGGTCTGGAAACTGAGCTTGAACCCAAGCTCAGGCAGTCCACCTGTCTCAGCCTCCCAAGTGCTGGAGTTATAGGCATGAACCACCGCGCCTGACCTACTTGCCACTTCTTCACTGCTTTCTCCTCATCTTGGGGTCCTGAAGTGTCCTGCTGCCTCTTTGTGCCCCTAAAGGAATGTTTCTTGGCAGAGCCCACAAGGCATAAGTGTCTGGAGTCTTTTCTCCACAGTATCACCATGCATGGCTGTAAAGATGCTGTCTTTTGAAATAATTTTGAAATAATTATTTTGAAATAATTTTATTTCTATCTTTATTTTCTAATTTTTTAGAAGGTAGCATATAGTGCATCCATATGGCACAGAATTCAAACAGGACAAGAGAAAAATCAAATGAGAAGTTAGGTTCCCACCCCAACTCTCAGCCCTAATTCCCCTCCAGAGGGTCAACATTTCCTAGAAAATCCTTACAGAGATACTCTATACATGGACAAGTGTTCATGTACAACTCTTCCTGTTTCTGTTTTACACAAGCAGTAGCATTCTACACAATGCCTGCATCCTCCATGGCTTGTGAGTCATACTATTCTTTACCTTGCTTTCTTTTTTTCTTAAAAAATTTTTTTTGAGACAGTTTTACTTTGTCACCCTTGGTAGAGTGCTGTGGCGTCACAGCTCACAGCAACCTCAAACTCTTGGGCTCAAGCAATTCTCTTGCCTCAGCCTCCCAAGTAGCTGGGATTACACGCATACCCCTACCATGCCCAGCTAATTTTTAGAGATGGGTTCTCATTCTTGCTTAGGCTGGTTTTGAACCCATGAACTTAGGCAATCCACCTGCCTCGTTCTCCCGGAGTGGTGAGATTACAGGCGTGAGCCACTACCCCTGGCCTTATGCCTTGCTTTCTTAACTGGATGGACTCTAGACTTCATTCCTCTGAATTGTTTCAATTCCTTTTAACAGTCACGTTGTGTGCATATGTACCTGGCTGATAGACATTTCACTTGTTCCATCTGGGCCAGAGAACTGGCTGGCTGTAGGACAGAGGTGGGAGGGAGACAATTTTTAATGTACATTTGAAGTTAGTTCTGTCAGTTTAGTTTGTAAACTCATCCTGGAAAAAGTGTTAAATACCTCATTGCTGAATGTGACTACGGTCACCTTTGAAGTACTGCCCTTGGGAAGCCACCACCTAGTCCACTCTTCAAAACAATTTTGGAACTCTTTTTCTAAAATGGCTATCAGAGCTGTCTTCATATGGTGCACAAAAACATGCAACAACAATAATGAATGCTGCTCAGCCACACGCCACTGCACAGTGACAAGGACACAGCTGTAAGACAGTGATACTAAGCTTAGGAAACCTTACTGAGGATTTGTATGGCACTGCCAACAAGTTCACTAACATAATTGTCAGACCTTGTACGATGAAGGCCGTGATGGTCACTCCAGAAAAAGAGTTCCAAGATTGCTTTGAAGGGTGGACTAGGTACTGGCATTGGTATATAGGTTCCCAAGGGGTATGTAGCACTTTCTCTAGGATGAGTTTGTGAATTTATTTGTCAGCCCTCATATACGCTTGTTTAATTTGATAATGTGTATATAGTTTACACATTAAAGAGGGAAAAAACATTTCTTTTAAACAGTAAAAATAAGCTCTGATCTCATAGAAGGATGAAATTACATTTTTGTCTGGATTTTAGTTAGTATCTGCCCTGGATATCGCTTTTTATTCTATTAGTCTAGGATAATGGGAGAAACATCTTGTTACGATTCAAAAGATCTGAAATTCTGATGCTATCACTGCATAACTATGGCTTTTAGCAAAGTATTTAACTTCTTTGGGCTTCAATTCTCTCACCAGTAAAATGAGAAAATCAGACTAGTTGATTTTCAAGGCCCTTTCATTTGTGATTTTAGAACACTATAAGAATATAGTACAAAGTAAAATACATTTAAATATTGAATGCTGGTGTATTCTTTATATGATGTGAAATGGACCTAAATATAGCATGTTTGTATGGAAGTATTTTGTGTTACTATGTATAAAAAAATTTCTTTCTTCAGAGTAATATAACTTTATGATTATTACCTACAGTACTGACCTGGTTCCTTCCTTATCTTCTACAAATATGTTAAATGCTTAGACATCTACAAAACATTGTAAGATATACTTGATATACAGATTAAGATATTCTAACATTCCAAACCCTAATTGTTTTCTGATAATACCCTCCTTGGCATATTTTTATAAGCCATTCTTTTTTATTCAGACTCTGTCATTTGAGCTATTAGATCGCATAGGCCTTTTCTCGTTCTCTTGTTTATTAAATTCCAAATCCACTAGAGGGTGTCTATGGGCAGAAAGAAAGAAAAGTTAGTTCAGTTTTTGAACTCTCAAAGTAGAAGACTCAAGGAAAAAGGCTCTGTTTAAGGAGAAGTCTAAACATTTCTGATTATATTTTGATTTCTGGAGCCAAGGGAAATTCTTATCATAAAAACAACCAAAAGAGGGGCAGCTCCTGTGGCTCAGCAAGTAGGGCGCCGGCCCCATATACCGAAGGTGGCGGGTTCAAGCCCGGCCTCGGCCGAACTGCAAAACAAAAAAATAGCCGGGCGCTGTGGCGGGCGCCTGTAGTCCCAGCTACTAGGGAGGCTGAGGCAAGAGAATC
>CAUYON010036044.1:0-10377 GCA_963573935.1 Arctocebus calabarensis
AAAAGTGAGATTTTGAACTTTATTTTTCTTCGGAATCACTGAATTAAGAGACTTGTGAACTCTTTCCCCCAAGACAGAGTCTGACTTTGTCCCACCTGGTAGAGTGCTGTGGCATCATAGCTCACAGCAACCTCAAACTCCCAGGTTCAAGTGATCATCCTGCTTCAGCTTCCTGAGTAGCTGAGACTTTCGTTACCCACAACACCAGCTAATTTTTTTTTTTTTTTTTTGTAGAGACAGAGTCTCACTTTATCACCTTCGGTAGAGTGCCGTGGCATCACACAGCTCACAGCAACTTCCAACTCCTGGGTTCAGGTGATTCTCTTGCCTCAGCCTCCCCAGTAGCCGGGACTACAGGCGCCTACCACAATGCCCGGGTATTTTTTTTGTTTGTTTTGCAGTTTGGCCAAGGGTGGGTTTGAAGCCACCACCTTCAGTAAATGGGGCTGGCACCCTACTCACTAAGCCACAGGAACCACCACCCCCACCAGACCCCCCCTTTTTTTTTTGAGACAGTCTCAAGCTGCTGCCCTGGGTAGAGTGCCATGGCATCACAGCTCACAGCAACCTCCATCCCTGGGCTCAAGTGATTCTCCTGCCTCCATCTCCCAAGTAGCTGGGACTACAGATGCCTGCCACAATGCCCAGCTATTTTTTGGTTGCAGCCGTCATTGTTGTTTGGTGGGCCGGAGCTGGATTTGAACCCACCACCTCAGGTGTGGCTGGTGCCTTAGTCGCTTGAGCCACAGGTGCCAAACTGGCACCAGCTAATTTTTTATTTTTCATAGAGTCAGAGAATATTTAGAAATGGAAAGGTTCACTCAAATATATTTCTAACTAGTGAAACATCCCCTGCATGCCCATGAAACTTACCTTGATTAAAAGGAACTCACTAGGGCGGTGCCTGTGGCTCAGTTGAGTAGAGCACCAGCCCCATATACCAAGAGTGGCAGGTTTGAAGCTGGCCCTAGCCAAACTGCAATAAAAGATAGCCAGGCGTTGTGGCAGGCACTTGTAGTCCCAGCTACTCCTACTTGGGAGGCTGAGGCAAGAGAATTGCCTAAGCCCAAGAACTGAAGGTTGCTGAGAGCTGTGATGCCACAGCACTCTACCGAGTGTGACAGAATAAGACTCTTGTCTCTTAAAAAAAAAAAAAAAGGAACTCATTTGTCATTGCTGGAGAATACAGATTGCCATATTAGATATACAAAAATTTTGAAAGTGTACATATCAAGCTAAATAATGTATGATGTTGAAGAGAGATGACTGAGAAAAGGAGCCAGTTCATGAAGAGCCTTCTTATATACTTAAGTTTTTAGATTTTATTCTAGAGAGTAGACAACTGCAACATACTGGATTTAAAATACTTTTGTAACAGGAGTCTGCTTAGAGTGGCTTAAAAAGAATCCAGATTATTTTTTATTGTAAATAATAAATGCTCCTGGTACAAATAAATACATTAGTGTGTTATCCTCTAATCATCTAGCTCTGTTCCCAAGATAAACATTGCGCTACTTTCTTAAGCAGTTCTTCTAGCAATTTTCTGTGTACCCTCTTAGAAATACCTTTTTGTAGACCCAGATAACATGAGCAAAGTACTTGGGGATGATATTTAGCATCCAGTTAGCAATGGGTTAGCTACTATAGGAAATGACCTATATTCTGACAATTAATCACCTAGGTTCATACAGAGTGCCAGATCTTCAATAAATTTACATAATATTGACTATCACTTTGCGAGGGTAGATCATTTCAGTGAGAACTGCATTTCTAGATTATTTGCATATGCAATTCAGTAGACCTACTGGATGGCAGCTACTAGAATCTTGTTAATTACCTCTTTTAAATATTGAAGAAACAGTACTACTTCCTAGTAAGAAAACCATGGGTTGTGGGGTTTTCTTGTGGTTCTTTCAGTCTAGCATTGGAACAATAACACGTTTAGCAACTTGAGTTTCTGAAATTCTGTTAGAAACTTTCAATGTCAGATGGTTTGAAAACCCCACAGAGGCTTCAAATTCAAGACTTTTATACTGTGAAGTCAGGTTCTTTTCTAACATGTGCACAAAGGTTTTTTGATAATAATGGTAATTTCTAAAGATGTTTCCCCTATATGTCAAATGCTTCGTAATACTTATAGGATGCTAAAAATGTATGTACAGGGAGTCCCCAGGTTATGAATGAAATAGGTTCTATAAGTTTGCTCTTAAGTTCAATTTGTCAGATACATTTACCTATTACCTATAATAGACTCTATTCCTTCCTAGCACTCTGGGAGGCCGAGGTGGGTGGATCCCCTGAGCTCAGGAGTTCGAGACCAACCTGAGCTAGAGCAAGACCCCATCTCTAAAAATAGCCAGGCATTGTGGCAGGTACTTGGGAGGCTGAGGCAAGCGAATCCCTTAAGCCCAAGAGTTGGAGGTTGCTGTAAGCCACAACATTCTAAGAGTGACAAAAGTGAGAATCTGTCTCAGAAAAAAAAAAAAAGGCCTCCATTTCCAAGTGCAAGTTGTATGTTAATTGGATGTTTATAATTTGGGGACTGCCTGTAAATAAAGGCAGTCCTCAGGTTTTAAAGAAAACTTTTATTTTGGCTCAGCACTTGTAGCTCATCGGCCAAGGTGCCAGCCCATACCCCAGTGCTAGTGCATTTAAACCTGGCCCCAGCCTGCCAAATAATGACAACTATAACAACAAAAAAAATACACAGGTGTTGTGCTGGGTGCCAGTAGTCCTAGCTACTTGGGAGGCTGATGCAAGAGAATGACTTAAGCTCGAGAGTTTGGGGTTGCTGTGCGCTGGGATGCTACAGCACTCTACCAAAGGCGACATAGTGAGACAGTCTCAAAAAAATAAAAAAAAATTATTTTGTCCCTAAACTTCAAGTTGGAAATTGAAATGCATTTTTCCTTAGAAATAACACATGGTTATTTACTTGTTTCCTTAGATGTAACATGTAGTTAGGCTCCCAGACTGTCCGAAAAATTCATCTGATACATAATATTGGTAAAGAAGCCAATTTTGAATAGCAAATTTTTATCAGTATCCACTACCCCTTAGGAAACTAACCTATCACCTAACTCTCCCTAGGTAGTGTTCAACTGTTCCTTCCCTTTCCAGCATGTTTTTGTTCTTTTGGGTTTTTTTTGTTTTTTTTAATACAGTCTCACTATGTCACCTTTGGTAGCATGTCATGGCCTCACAGCTCACAGCGACCTCAAATTCTTGGGCTTAAGCAATTCTCTTGCAGGCACTGGCACCCACCACAACACCCAGCTATGTTTTGTTATAGTTGTCATTGTTATTTAACTGGCCCAGGCTGAGTTTGAACCTGCCAGCCTCAGTGTATATGGCTGGCGCTGTAACTACTGTGATACAGGTGCAGAGCCCCCTTTCCAGCATCTTCTTAACATTATTTCTCTAATATGGAGATTCAGTTCTCACTAAAATGATCTGTCCTAAACCGAGCTAGCTTCAAAAAGTAAAAATTACCACCAAGTAAGTTAAGTGAAACATTACCTGATACACCCCTCTCCCCAGGACTAAAGATGCTGAGAACATTATTTTCCAGCATTCCAACCAGAATCCTATTTTCTCATTTATCACATCTTCCCATTTTTTATCACCCACAAATACGTAGTTTTCCCACAGTTTCTAATAAAATTTTCAGCAACAATTTTAGACAACTGTTAATCACTTTATACTTGCCCACCTTATTTGAATATCCCTGATAGCAAATTATCTTTTAGAGTCCATGATGGGCTTTAGTATAGCTTTTTATAATTTTGAGCCCACTAAGGTCGATGTAGTTCTTACCTGTCGACAGAAGTGCTTCAAATTGTATTTGGTGGTCTGTTGTATCTGTAACTAAAGTTGAAGTTTCAGAATCTTATTTCTAATAAAGCTAATTTTAGTTCTCATCCTTTGTAGTAGGTTCCTCGTTTTACCATTTCAAAAACTCATAGGTGTAAATTTTATGTATTTATTTTTTATTTTTTATTTGAGACAGCGCCTCAAGCTGTCACCCTGGGTAGAGTGCCGTGGCATCACAGTTCACAGCAACCTCCAATTCCTGGGCTCAAGCAAGTCTCTTGCCCCCGCCTCCGAAGTAGCTGGGACTACCCGCCACAAAGCCTGGCCATTTTTTAGTTGCAGCCGTCATTGTTGTTTGGTGGGCCAGGCTGGATTTGAACCTGCCAGCTCAGGTGTACGTGGCTGGCGCCTTAGCCCATTGAGCCACAGGCGCCGAGCCTTTATTATTATTATTATTACTATTATTTTGCAGTTTCTTTTTGGCCAGGGCCGGGTTCGAACCCGCCACCCTCAGTACATGGGGCCAGAGCCCCACTCCTTGAGCCACAGGCGCCGCCCTATAGATGTAAATTTGAAATGACAGACTTAGTTTTTTTGATCTGGCTTCATTTTTCATCACATCACTTTGCAAAAATGTTCTTTGGTTAGTCAGAACTATTTCAACCATAAGAGGTGAGAAGGATATAATATTCTAGCTCCTAAACAGTATGAACAGTAGGTAATGTTATCTAAAATATCCAAAGAGGAGGAACAGAATGGAAAACACTGCCTTGGCTCCAGTGGGTATTAGCACTAAAATTTGGGGCAGACTGGTTTGGGTAATGAATAACCAAGTTCCAAAAGAATTATTACCTTGTTCCAGAAAGTATCTATGTACAAAATGTCAAATAACTTTAATAATATGCTTTTTTCCAATGGAAAGGCATGTTCTTTGGTATTTTAATGGATACTAATGTGCTCATTATCAGTAGATATTGCTGGGGAAAAGGACTTTTACTTATCCTTTTATACTTGTATTTGTTCTACTTGGCTTTTTGGGTTTTACCGCACAGGAATTAATTTCACAAATTAAAAAAGAAAACATCTCCAAATTACCCGACACTATAGTGAAAAGAAAAAAAAAGTTAAGACATAGCTCCTCTTCTTCCAGAAAGTGATCCATACCACCACTCATACACTTAACAGTAAAACTCTCTCAAGAGCCCAACGGCTTGTCTTCCCACAGGACACATAACAGCAGCTTGTGTTACATACTTCACTACCCATTCCTAGTGCTTGAGAGATTAAAAGTACACAAAGGGATAATTAAAAGTCCTGTTTATTTAGCAACTACTGTGTACCAGAATAGGTACTGGATTTTTTTTTTAATATTTTAAAGACCTAGATGGCAACACAATGATAGTGAATGTTTAGAGAGATTATAATGACTTCATCCATCTATTCACATTATTACAGTCTGTGCTGTTTCCATGAAAAGTAACAAATACGGTTGCAGGTAACATAAGAAAACAAAGTATTACCAGTGTAAGGTTCAATGTGTCTATCTTCATATAGGATACTCAATAACCCACCTGAAAACATGGAAGAAACCAGCTCTAAGTTTCCTGTTTTTATCAAACATGCTTCTCGCCCTTTATACCGGCTTAATTCATCAACGAGGTACTCTTGATGTCATGAGGTACATTCAAAAGATCTGTTACAACAGTCCCAATAAATCTTCACCATCAATACTTGTAATGATGCCTTGTCATTCTACTCCCTACTACAGGTAATAAAAATTATTTCAGTCTATGCTATCACAATGTAACTTACCACTTTAAAATTCCCTTTCAGATTCCTGGATTTGAATTAATTGATCATTGACCAAATAAGTTTTAAACTTGGCTGGGCAGGGTGGCTCATGCCTATAATCCTCGCACTCTGGGAGGCCAAGGAGGGTGGATCACCTGAGAACCCCCAACTCTACAAAAATAGAAAAACTAGCTGGGCATCATGGAAGGTGCCTATAATCCCAACTACACAGGAGGCTGAAGCAAGAGAATTACTTGAGCCCAAGAGTTTGAGGTTGCTGTGAGCTATAATAAAGCCATGCACTCTACCCAGGGCAACAGAGTGAGACTCTGCCTCTAAATAAATAAATAAATTTCTTTGGACATCACTTGTTTCACTTGTAAAAATTAGGGACAGAAATTATGTGATATTCTAATGATTGAATTATGTGTTCCTAAGAAATGGAAAATAGTAAAATTGCTCTAACTATGCAGGGCATTTAAAAAGACATACATTTGGGAGGCCGAGGCAGGCGGATTGCTTGAGCTCACAGGTTCAAGACCACCCTGAGCAAGAGCAAGTCTCCATCTCTAATGGACATTCTAGCAGGCACCTATAGTGCCAGCTACTTAGAAGGCTGAGTTCAAGAGTTTGAGATTACTGTGAGGTATGATGCCATATGGCACTCTACCCCAGGGCAACTGAGTGAGACTCTGTCTCAAAGACTGTGTGTATATGTATGTGTGTGTGTGTATATATATATATATATATGACATCATTTGGTCCTATGCTTGTATTTCAGGAAGTTCTTATTAGTTACCAGTTGTCCAGTAATGGTACAGGGGGCAAAGTAGCCAGCTTTCCTATAGAAAATTCTATACTTAACTCAGTCTCAATATGGAGTTAATGTTTCATGTACACATTTAATATCACCATGGATGTCATTTTGGGAGAACTGTAACACTTCTGGAACACTATGTAACTCCAGCTGCTAACATCCTACTCCCCTCCCTGAAATGGAGTTCTATGCTTTAGTGTGGGCTTGCCACTTAAGCTGCTACTACATAGGTCACAGATTAGAATTATATTTTCATTGTTTAAGAGTATGTCTTGCAGCTCGGCGCCTGTGGCTCAATGGGCTAAGGCGCCAGCCACGTACACCTGAGCTGGCGGGTTCAAATCCAGCCCAGGCCTGCCAAACAATGACGGCTGCAACCCAAAAAATGGCCAGGCGTTGTGGAGGGCACCTGTAGTCCCAGCTGCTTGGGAGGCGGAGGCAAGAGACTCACTTGAGCCCAGGAATTGGAGGTTGCTGTGAGCTGTGATGCCATGACAATCTATCCAGGGTGACAGCAAGAGGCTCTGTCTCAAAAAAAAAAAAAAGAATATGTCTTGCTTTTTTTTTTTTTGCAGTTTTTGGCCAAGGCTAGCTTTGAACCCGCCACCTCCAGCATATGGGGCCGGCACCCTACTCCTTTGAGCCACAGGCGCCACCTATGTCTTGCTTCTTGACCTTAACTCAGAACAGTTTATGGATTTAGATTTCACATTTTGCTAGGTGTACATGATATAATAAAAAAACTTTCACAATTTTTTTTTTTTTACTTCTTGTATTTATTATGATAACTTTTCTTTTTGTAGCCATGTTCACTACCCAATTCCAATGAGATTTCTCCAATGTCCCCCAGACCTAACTGGAAAAAGTCAGTATCTTGATGAAGCAGATGTATTTTACCTAAATCCCTTAAACTGGTTACATAAAGAGTTTCATGATGATGCATCATTGCCTACTCACTTGATTATCTTCAGCGTTTTGGAGGAGGTAAGAAAGAAGAAAACTCAAAGGTTTAGCAACCACTTAGGTAAACAGAGAACATAACCTTTTTTATGGCCCCTTTAAGCCCCTGTATTTCATAATTGGTCTTTTCCTCAGTCAGAATGAGCCCAAGTTCTGTAACTATCAAGATATTTTACTTACCACAAGTTAATTATTTTGTTAAGTAATTGTATTGTTTTATTAAGAAAAAAGTAGAGAAGCAATTAAAATAGGCAATTCTAAAATTCACTGAAACAGTACTCAGTAAAATGTAGTCTTTATTTTACTTAAAGATTTATTTACTTCTAGGAAATAAGTGCTTTCCTAATTTCAAGTAACTATGAGAGAACTGCTGTTTTCTTCCACACTCACTTGCCGGAGGGTCGAATTGGAAGTCACATATATGTCTATGAACGGAAGTCAAAAGGGAAACTCAACTGAAGATGAAATTCTGAATTGGGTTTGAATCTTTCCTAGAGAAACTGACATTGCTGAATGGAAATATTCAGGTACTGTTTAAATACTTTAGTAAAAACTGGATAATCAAGATTCATGGAACTTGGAAAGAAAGACTATGAACTGCTTAACCAAATACCACTACTAAGTAAAGTATATACATAGTATAAAACCACATATTAATACAATGCCAAATTTTAAATAAAGACCTTTAGTTTTCCTCATGGTGTAGTTTTATTGTTTCTTCTACAATATTCAGACGTGCAAGAAATTTCACAAGAAAACAAGTCAGCAAGCTGATAAGAGGGCAGCAAATTCTTCACAAGTCAACGGGCTCTTGAACCCACAAAAAGACAAGAAGCAAATACAAGATTATAAAACGTTAGAGATGAAATTCCCTCACAATGTACTTTTCTCAAGCTCTACTACAAATTTAACACAAACATCAGTGTTAATTACACTTTGTCATGTATGATTTGAACTTACTTTAAGCTTATACACTGAAAGGAAGTCTCATTTCATGCACAAAATCGGTTGCATGCCTGGCTTCCTTAGTAATAAACTACTGTTGAACATTTCCAGTGCCAAAAAAAATTCAACAAAGCTAAACTACAGGAAAATGCTGTTAGTAGGCTTTTGATTGATGCTTCTGAATAATAATATAAAGTCATCAAACTGATACTTAGAAATGAAGGAAAAAAGACATTGTCATTTGGTAATTTCATCTTAGTTTCAACACTATTGTAGAAAGCAACTATGTCTCTTACAGTTTTCTAATTTAACTTATTCATCAAATCAATATTTAGGATCAAAAGGTAATTGCCCCAATTCTATTTCAAGATTTGCCATGTATCTTCCATTAGTGCGACCATATTTATGCCATTTACCTTCCCTTCTACAAGGCTGTGGCTGAAGATGCTTCTGCTCTTGTTTTCGATGCCTGGAGTTTTCAATATTTACCATACGTTGCTTTTTATCAGGTCGACTGAAAGCAGTAAACACATTTTTCATCTATGTTAGAGTTCATTTAAATTAAAAACAGTTTTATTGTTTTTCTCCATTAATCTATTATCTGAACACTGAAAAAAGATGTCAAATTAATCTGTAGTCCTAGAATATCCATATAAAAAATTAAGTATTACACTTGTTTTTAATCCTATAACAAAAGACACAAATTCAACTCTACTGGCAAAAAAGGGGAAACATGCAACAAATAACAATAGAAATGTGGCAATAAAATAATGAGATGTGTTTCCATTATTTTTCTTCCTTTCCTATAAAAATCAATCCCTCCCCATTGGCTTTCTCTCAGCGGAATTATATACACATCTCTTATAAACAAAGCAAAATAAAAGTCTGCAACTTTTTCTCTCACAACAGAAATTCACAAACAATGTCTACACTGTTTTCTTCAGTCTCTATGATCAGGCTCTGTCCTGACATCACTGAAAATCCATACTGCCATCCATGGCCACCCAATTCCCAAGCCAAGAAATATTTTTCAGTCAACTTCTTAAAAAAGCTTTTGACACATTTAAATATTCTCTTTGAGTTGATCTTCAGGTTTTCATGATACTACACTTGTCCTCTCAGCCACCTGTACAACCCAACAGATGTTGATATTCCCCCAGAAGTCTGATAAATACCTCCAGCCTAGACTATCTAGACACATAAAAAGAAGTCTGGGCAAAAGAAATGGCCATGTAATTAATTATCAACTAACTCTCTCCATTTGAATGTCTGTAAGTACTTTCAAACACTCCTCATTTAAGATTCCTCTTGCCCCAAACCTGGTATTTCCTATCTTAGTGATACCACTAATAGGTAACCCAACCCACAAATCTAGAAGTCACTGTTACTTTCCACTTCTCTTTCACAAGAAATACCAGTTTTACCATCTGTTTAACTGTCTCCTCCTTTCTACACCTACTTCCATTGTTCCAGTTCAGGTACTCATCAGCTATGTTGGTATCATATTGGCCACCTTCTAGCTTCACACCTTTCCCATCAATCCTCCAGGTTGCTACCAGTATAATGGTGCCCACTTATTCAGTTTCACTTTCTGTGCTTCAGGTTCAATTGCCTATGGTCAGCTATAGTCTGAATGTGTTAAATGGAGAATTTCAGTAATAATTCTTGCCAGGCACAGTGGCTCAAGCCTGTAATCCTAGCACTCTCTGAGGCCAAGGCAGATAGATCACTTGCGCTTAGCCTGACCAAGAGACCCTGTCTTTAAAAATGGCAGGCACCTATAGTCCAAGCTACTTGGGAGGATGAGGCAAAAAAATGGCTAAACCCAAGAGTTTGAGGTTGCTGGAAGCTATGATGCCATGGCACTCCACCCAAGGTGACAGAATGAGACTGTCTCAAAAAAAGAAAGAAAAAAAAAAATCTTAAGTTGTATTCCCATTATGAATAGTATTATGAAATCTTACACTGTCCCACTCTGTGGCCCCTAGGACTTAAATCCACCCTTTGTCTAGTGTGTCAGACATACTACCCACCCCTTAGTCACTTCGTAA
>CAUYON010036045.1:0-10023 GCA_963573935.1 Arctocebus calabarensis
CTGGGCTCAAGTGAGTCTCCTGCCTCTGCCTCCCAAGTAGCTGGGACTACAGGCGCCCACCACAACGCCCGGCCATTTTTTGGTTGCAGCCGTCATTGTGGTTTGGCAGGCCCGGGCTGGATTCGAACCCGCCAGCTCAGGTGTACGTGGCTGGTGCCTTAGCCTGTTGAGCCACAGGCACCGGGCCGCCACTAGCTCTTACTGCCAACAGTACCAGACAGCACACTCTGACTCCCGAGTGTGCATTCTGTTAGCTCCTCTTGGAGAAAGTACTGTATGGTCCAATGTACTGTTTGGAGCAAGAGTCAGCAGATGGATGTGTGTCCTGCATCAAAACAGTTCAGCATGGAGGGCCCTGGAGAAGTTCTCAGAGGAACCCAATAAATATACTCCCTGGCTGCCACCCCAAGAGCCCCAGTTGGATGCCAGTCAAGGAACAGGACATAGGCTGTCAGGTGATAGCAGCTGTAGGTGTCCCAGACACCCCCTGTTTCAAGGCCCTCAAGCCCAGCCCTGCAGAAGCCAGGCAGAGGGCAATGAACCACACACCCATCCCCCTTCCTGCTGCCCCTGGACCAGGCGTGAGCCCAGGGAGAAGCACTCAGCGAGGGGCCGTTTGAAGACCTACCTTGGACTGGCAGTACTTTTTCTGTACCTGTTGAGGTAATCGTACAGTTTTTCATTTTTAGTTTGTTAGTATTATGAATTACACTTATTGATTTTCAAACATTAAACCAATCTTGCATTCCTGGGGCAAATTCCATTTGACAACAAAATATCCCTTTTATATTTGTTGGATTTTGCTAAAAGTTTGTTTAGAAATTTTGCATCTATGTTAATGGAAGGTGTTCATTTGTAGGTTTTTTTTCCTCATAATATCTCTTTTTGGTTTTGGTACTGTTTTATTCTTCAAAGTTTGGTAGAATTTACTAGTAATGCCAGTTAGGCCTGGAATCAACTTTGTGAAAGAGCTTGTCCAGAACTGGTGTTACTCCTTCCTTACAAGTTTGATGGAATTTACTAGTGGTGCTATTTGGGCCTGGAGTTGTCTTTGTAAGAAGGTTTTGAACTCAGCTCAGCTTCCGTAATAAATAGAGGGTTATCAGGGTGTCTGCTTCTTCCTGAGTGCACTTTGGGGTTGTGCTCTTTAACGTGTCCATGTTATCTGCGTGTCGACTCTACTGGCAGGGAGTTGTGTGTGACGGGCTCTTACTCTGCTAACATCTGCGGAGTCTGACGCGCTGTTGGCGCTTCGTTCTTGGCAATGTTATTGATATTTTCAAAGAACCGAGTTGGTTTTATCGGCGTCCTTCTGTATTCATGCTTTTTGTTTCCTGATCCTGCTCCAGTCTTTTTTTTTTTTTTTTTGACAGTGCCTCAAGCTGTAGCCCTGGATAGAGTGCTGTGGCATCACAGCTCACAGCAACCTCCAATTCCTGGGCCAAGCGAGTCTCCCGCCTCCATCTCCCAAGTAGCTGGGACTACAGGTGCCCGCCACAATGCACAGCCATTGTTTGGTTGCAGCATCATTGTTGTTTGGCAGCCCGGGCTGGATTTGAACCCTCCAGCTCAGGTGCACGTGGCTGGCACCTTAGCCCGTTGAGCCACAGGCGCCGAGCCCCTGCCGCAGGTTTATTCTTGCGGTGTGTCTCCGTGGGGTCTTCTCCCTGCCCCACTCTCCTTCTTTCTCTCTGGGACTCTCTTCTGCTCCACACCCCTCCAGAGGCCCCCCTACCTCTGCTGACTGTTTCTTAACTCACAGTGTCAAAGCATGAGAATCTGAAGTTACTTTGGGGTGACCTACTAGTAACTTTTCGTAGAGACGGCCCCACTTCCTGTAAGGTTTCCATGACCTGTGGCCGAGGTGTGCCTCCTTTGACACTCGTCTGATTCCACACCTGGCAGAGCGTTGACTACTGAGCCTTCTGGCCCAGTCCCCCTGCCTGGTGCCTGGTGCTGTTTTGTGTATTTTGGGATCCTCTCTGAGTGCTATTCGGTGTGGTCTATTCTGGTTGCAGGTTCTCTGGAGTCTTTTCGCTTGATATTTTTCATGGAGAGGGCCACGGGGATACCCACGGAGGGTAGTGGAAGCTGTGCCAAGAGGCGGGGAGAGCAGGGACTTTGGAGTCCAAAATAACAGCAAAACCACAACAGTGGCGATTATCACCTGAGCTCCTAACTCATCACAGGTGTTTGCTAAGCATTTGTGTTACTTGTATGGGAGGCAGCAACTTTGTGGGGTGTGTACTGCTGTTAAGGGCACTGCACCCATGGGAGGTCAGAACCCATGATCAAGTTACACAGCCAGAAAGTGGCAGAGTCAGGGCTGGGGTTGGAGATGGCTGCAAACCTGGGTTCCTGAGGGCTGTTCCGCACTGCTGTGGGTCCCGGGGCTCATCTTGAGCCAAAGTACAATGAAATCCTTTCTGACAGCTCGTCATGACCAGGGTACTTAACAGCTGTGTGTTATGTACCCTCTCTGAGTCTGTGTTATTTCCAGGATCAGGCGTGAATGTGCATAAAAGTCTACTTTTATGCTTGATGGAGAGGGGTATTCCGTGAACTGCAGCTGCTGCTAGGGGAGGCATGACTAAGGCATTTTTTTTTTTTGAGACAGTCTCACTGGTCACCCTTGATAGAGTGCTGTAGCGTCATAGCTCACAGCAACCTCAACTCCCGGGCTCAACCAATTCTCTTGCCTCAGCCTCTGAAGTAGCTGGGACTGCAGGTGCCAGCCGCAACACCCAGCTATTTTTAGAGACGGGGGTCTTGCTCTCGCTCAGGCTGGTCTCCAACTCACAAACTCAGGCAATCCACCCACCTCAGGCTCCCAGAGTGCCCGGATTACAGGCATGAGTCACTGCACTGGGCCTTACAGCAATTTTGGGTGTTTTCCATCTCTGATGCATGTTTGGTTTAATTACTTAGTTGGAGAGGTCCGAAGCCCATTGAGTCCTGTAGCCTCTGAGGGCAGATTAAGTTGTGTGAGTCTTGGCCTCTGACAAGTGTGAATGAGGCTGTCATCACCACCAGACCAGTGTACTTGACATTGCTTAGGAGATTACTATATGGAATACAGAGAAAATAATCCAGACTCATGTACGTAATTGTTGGATTTATCTAATTAGGCAGGTGATATCAGGGTTAATGAATCGTTAACACATCAAAAGAGCAATTAGCTCATTGTTTCCATAATTTCATGCAATCAAGCAGAAATCTGTGTCTTAGGGTGGCTGGACTTAAATAGAATTTTGCAGAAGGTAATTTCTATTGTTTTGTTTTCAAAGTAGGTTTGTGAATTCGTGCTAGTTGTTGATATTTGTGGCACTGGTATGGTCCTCCAGAAGTATGCAGGTGTGTATAATTTTACATATGTGTACTAGGACAGCAGGTAGAAATGGATGTAGGAATCCATTTCCACGATCCTCAAAGTCCTCCCTCTCTTTCTGGAGTCCTGTCCAGAGTGTCAGGACTGTTTTTCCCTTGTCATGGCAGCCTTCACCTGTCGGCTGTTCATTTCGATCCATGATATAGTTTCTGAACCTCTATGAGGGGCCATGCCTCATTCAGACACTGGGAATACTTTGTTGAACATGACAACCAGATCCCTGCTCTCAGGAGGCTTGTGTCCTACAAAGAGTATGCAAGAAAATAAATTTTCAAGAACACATTAGGCTGTAATGAAAAAAGATCAGCTGACATCTCAGTAACTTAATGCAGAGGGAGAGAGCCAGGCAGAGATGTGGGAGAACACTCCGGCTCCAGTCCTGTGTGGGAACAGCTTGGTGTTTAAAGACCTTCAAGAATGCAAGGTGGGGTGCAGGGAGGCCACGGAGGGTGCAGAGCGGCAGCCAGGGCGTGGCCTGTGGGTCCGTGTGAGGGCGCATGGTAGGATGGGCGTCTGATTTTTTGCTGCTCTGCCGTCTGTGAGGAAAGGATTGTCACAGGGCGAGGGAGAGCAACCAGGGCGGATTGGGGGAGATGGTGGAGGCTTGGCTGCTGTGAGCAAGGAACGGGCCCTGTGTGGCTTTGAGGTAGAGCTGTAGGTGTGCCGATGGCTGGGTTGGGGAGACTTGGGGATGTCACCCTGATTTCATAGTTAACAAAAGGGTCTGGGGTGGTGCTGACTTTTGAGATGGGGAAGTCTGGGGCTGTCAGTTGACTGTGTGTGAAAGGAATAATTCTACGTGGGGCCGCAATTGGATTCTCTCTCTCTGTGTCTGTGTGTGTGTTAGGGCACTCTCGTGTTTGTCGTACTGGATATTTATTACTATATGATGGATATTGCCCTGTGCCTTTTATAAAATACCCTCTTACTTCTCATAAAAATTCTGCAAGTGTAAGTCATCTCCATCCTAAAAATTAACAAGTCGCTGTCCAGTGAAGTGCAGAGGATTCCCCAGCGGCTCACAGGTGGCGAGAGGCAGAGCTGGAATTGGAACCCAGGTTGTCCCACCCGAAGCCTGTGGTTTTTCCGCCCGCCAGGCTGCCTCCAAGATCTGCTGCTGTCCTCAGGCCTCTGGGCCATTCTCTCTCTGATGAAGGGCCTTGCAGGTCACAGCAGCACGGAGGTGGGCTTAGCCACAGCTGCACCTCGTCTCTCCCCACCCTCCAAGCCCTGTGAGATGCCCTTCAGGAGACCCAGGACACCTGCCCAGGCTGCAGCAGGTGTGCAATGCCAGCGCTTCCTCACCTGCTGTTCATGGCTGGTGCTGTGTGTGAAGGCCCCTCTGTCAATGACTTCTCTCCATTGGGGTGATTCTGTCAAGATCTTTGATAGGCTAAGTGGCTGTCTCTGGTCTATGTTCTAGCTGGGAAGCCTGGCCGGGTCCAGGAGTGGCAGAGACCAAGGATCAGGGTCTGGAGGACCCTCCCACGTGCTGAGGCACCTGGCACCCTGTGGCTGGGGGCAACAGCTGCCAGACACCAGCAACTGGGCAGTCTCTTGTGGGCTCCAAGCTGGGACTGGACTGGGAGGGGAAGGGTGTGAGGAGCCCCTGCCAAGCTCACCTCTAAGCTGGCGTGGGCAGGGCTGGAGGGGCGGTTAGGGCTGGCGTGGCCTGGACTTGGTCCCGTACGGGGGGGGAACGCCTGTCACTCTTGAGAAGACAGTGGTGTTGGCATCAGGGAGGTGACAGGAGTGGGACCCTGGTGGGAGCCCTTGAAAGGACATGGCATTTCCTGTGGCAGGGGGAGGCCGAGTCATAGACTGCAGAGGAGGCTGAACCAGGGCAGACGGTCCCAGTGGACTGGTATTGAGGGACAGGGCTGGTTCGAGGATCCAAGCTTTTCAGTCTGGTGGGCCAGGGACACAGTGGACACAGACCAGGGAGTGGCTTTTCCAGGAAAGGTCCTCAGTGAGTGCAGCCTGGCTTGCGGGGCCAGACCGCAGCGCGGAGGTGGGTGGTGACACCAGCTCCCAGCAACAGGCCCTCCAGTAGCTTTTACGCACACTCCCCAACAGTGGGACGTGAGAGTGAGTGACTTTGCTCCCCTGGGACAGGTCTCAGAAACCTCTTTCCTAGTTGGTGTCTTGTCCCCGGTGGGCCAGGGCTGGGACATTGTGACAGGTTCCAGCAGTTGGCTCCAGCTCTCACTTCACAGCAGAGGGCAGAGGCCAGAAAACGGGGAGGGGCTCCCACGTACTGGCTGGAACCTCCTGGCTCGAATACCCTGGTCTGAAATCAGGAGTTGCATGATCATTCCTGGGCCCCATATTTGCTGGTGGACACCTGGGCTGGAGAAGGCTGTTAGCCTATGTCCGTGGGACGGGCCTGCGTGTAGCCCTGGCACCACACACAGCCTTCCTGGTTCCTTATCCTGCACCCTGGCCCCTGGCAGGCTGCAGAACCCTCCATCCTGGGCCATGTGGCCCTGCACCTGCTGCATCCAGCAGCCGACCCACCTTTCCCTGCATCTCCAGAGGTGCTCTGTCTCCCTGGGCATTCTGCTGACCACGGGGCACCCTGTGCCTTGTGTTTTGGGGGTGGTGCCCCCCGTGCAGTCAGCATTTAACAAGTGTTTGCTAATTTGAACTCAATTCTGAGGCTTATTTCTTTTTTTTTCAGATCAAACCGGTGGTACATTGTGATATAAATGTGCCTTCCAGGTGGCAAACATGTCCTCGTATGTCCCGACATATAAAGTGAGTACAGTGTTCTGGGTGGACAATACACACTGCCTCCTGAAAACGAACTTTCTACCCAGACAGGTGCTTGGTAGCTGCTTTTCTCTTCCTATCCCCTGGCCCGAGGCTACTGTTTTCCTCTTCTGTGACTCTGCCTTTCCAATTCCATTCTCCTCTTGCACCTTCACTTTGGAAAAGCAATCCAGTTGCCGTGCTGTTATTCACAGAGCAGCTTGCCTGGGTGTGGAAAGATGAGAGCATCACACACCTGGTTTAGTTTTAGGCTTTGAGAGTTTTTTTCCTTTTAATCTAGCAGTTGCAGCTGTTGCATGTTGAAAGGAAATTTAAAAGTTGCTTTGAGCAACTTTTTATCGCTGTGAGCTCGTACTACCAAAAGGCCACCGAGATTATATACGGAGCACATCCGGGCTGCATGTTGCCTTGGGGAAAGAATGTGTCGGAGCCCAGACCCCCTGTGGCCCTGGATGCCATCAACAGTGCTGGGCACAGAGGTGCTCGGGGATTATGCTTGGGTTAATTGATACCACAGCATGTGTCACTCAGCATTATGATACTGGGGCTGTGGGAATAGTGCATGCTTGACTCAAACACTGGTTCTGTCTGGGCATGGTGGCTCCTGCCTGTAATCCTAGCACTCCGGGAGTCCGAGATGAGAGGATTGTTTGAACTCAGGAGTTTGAGAACAGCATAAGCAAGATCGAGATCCCATCTCTACCAAAATAGAAAAACTAGCTGGGCATAGTGGCAGGTGCCTGTCAGGAGACTGAGGCAGGAGGATCACTTGAGCCCAAAAGCAGGAGGATCACTTGAGCCCAAAAGTGTGAGGTTGCTGTGAGATGTGAGGCCAGGGCTCGACCCAGAAAGGAGAATGAGCCTGGCTTCACATCCTGGCTGTGTGTCTCCCCAGCTCGTGGTGGCCTCAGCCTGCACTGCGTATGTCCTCATCTGAAAGACGGGCCTTTGGAGCTGTGGTGAGGACTGACTTGGCAGTGTGGAGTGTTCCAGCCTCCCCCGCCCATGCTTGTTATAGGGCAGCAGTCGTCTAAATGCAGTTCTTCCCCCCAGTCCTTCTTTCATTGTGATGTTTTAATATTTTAATGTGGAGTTCAAGACAGAACCCTTCCTTTCGCCATGCTCTGGTCCAAATGGAGAGCATTTCTGTGAGTTTCTGCAGAAACCCACGGGCTCGTGGTGTCTTGGGACGCCAGCATGGGTGTCTTGTCCCAGCCTTTGTGAGATGGAGTTATGTCAGCCCCATCTCAGTCCTGATACCCAGGTCATGGAACGGAGGCTCCTGTCATGGCAAAGTCCCTGGCGGACCCCGCAGACGCCAGCCTGGGACGCAGAGAGACAAAGGCAACCTCACCGTTAATGAGCTGAACTCGCCTCCTTCACTTTTTCTCAACCCTCAACCTTTATTTCTTTGAACACACCAGGGGCTCTGAGGAAGCCACCGAGAGTCTGTGAATCTGAGTGCTGCTTCGAAATAACCAAAAGACACAGTGACTCTAAATTCTGTTGATGACGTCTCCTTCTGCAGAAGGGGTGGCCCTCTCGGGACATCTCTGGTTTGTGGGTCCTTCCTGACAAAGACACCAGCTCCTGAAGCTGCACTCTGCAGCCGGAGTCGGGCTGTGCCGAGCCCTCTTCCCTGGCAGGCGTTCTCAGCCAGAGCCCACGTCCTTGGCAGCCTGTCCAGGCCCTTGGTTCTGGTGCGTTGGAAGTTCCACTAGATGGACCCAAATACCCATCTAAACACAGGGGCTTTCCTCTGAGGAAAAAAACCTCTAGTCCTTGTCACTGCATTCAGCAGCAGTCCCGAGCGCCTTTGGACGCTGAGATCTTCCAGGGGGAGTTGACCCGTCCTTGGAAAGGGATGAGTTGGGCCGAGGGAGCAGCTGGATGTGGGGGGAGAAGCTGGTGCTCCCCTGACGGGGCCACTGCTGGGCTCAGCTGGTCGTGAAAGTCCGGGTCTGAGCGCACCAGTGTGCAGGCTGAGCACCAGACTTGGGTCCTGGTCTGGGAGTCACTAAACTGAGTGAGCCCAGGTCATTTTACTTGCCCACTTTACCCTCCCCGACATTTGTCACTGTTGCAAGAGGGTCACTCATTCATTCCATCTAGAAAGGTATAGAAAACAAAATGGCTCAGTGAATGGGTCCTGGGACAAGAGGGTTTAAAGCAGGTCACGACCCATAGTGACTGTATTAAAGGGTTGTGGCATTAGGAAGGTTGAGAACCACTGGTTTAAATGGTCCTACTTGTGTTAATTTAAAAGTGAACTGGACACAGTTGCCTAAGCCCTAGAAGTGGTTTTACATGGGGACTCTGTACCCCCATCTGGCCTCCTACTCTGGCCTGTCCTAGCTGATAGCAGGTGGAACGTGTCTTCTTGGACCTGGAGGAGTGGCCCCAGGGACATCAGGTCTAACCCCGCCTTGTGAGGACGTTGTTGGAGACAAACCCAGCCAGACCACAGTGTCAGAGGTTAACGCAGAATTTACTCAGCAGCTGCCGGCAGCAGGAAGGAGCTGAGCCCAGTCTGACGTGTGCAGAGATTGGGGCATTTTCGAGGGAGAAGGAGGGAAGGACATGGGTGCTCAGTGGAATGAGAAGTGGGGCCGTACAGAGGTGGTCAGTTTGTGGGACCCAACCAGTTTGTGGGACCCACTGGCACTGCAAGTGCCAGTCGTGGGAGTTGGTTTCTGTCCCCGACAGAGACCAGGAGACAGAAGCCCCGTCTTTCCTGACACCACAGTCCCAGGGAGGGGCCTTGGTGCTAAGGGACATATTTGTAAGTGCTGTAAAGAAGAGAGAGGTTTCCTGCAGAGCTGAGCAGGCATTTTTTAGGGGGGGGGTGCTGGGTCATCCTGTGGACAGGGCTTTATGCTGTCTTAAGTGGGGCGCAGGGTGTGGACAGAACTGTTGAGAACAGAGAGCTTTGTCAGCCTCAGCCTGTCTTCAAGAGGGGATTTTTGAGAGGAGAGAGGAACAATCTCTTTCTTGTACAACAGCCATCATTTGTCAGGAGAGGGATCCTGGAAGGGCCCAGCCATTGCTTCCAGCTGCTGTGGGCTGAGGAGTGAGGGACGGCCCAGCGGGCACAGCCTTCCCACAGGGCGGATGCGCTGGGAGACAGCAGCATGACCGTCAGCGAGCTGTAAGGAAGTGGGGTCCCCCAGGAAGGGGGAGACTGTGTAAGGGGAGCTGTACAGAAGTGGGGTCTCCTGGGAAGGGGGGAGACTGTGTAAGGGGAGCTGTAAGGAAGTGGGGTCCCCTGGGAAGGGGGGAGACTGTGCAAGGGGAGCCGTATGGAAGTGGGGTCCCCTGGGAAGGGGGGAGACTGTGTAAGGGGAGCCGTAAGGAAGTGGGATCCCCCAGGAAGGGGGGAGACTGTGTAAGGGGAGCCGTAAGGAAGTGGGGTCCCCCGGGAAGGGAGAGACTGTGTAAGGGGAGACGTAAGGAAGTGGGGTCCCCTGGGAAGCGGAGGAGACTGTGCAGTGGGAGCCCTAAGGAAGTGGGGGAGACTATGCAATGGGAGCCCTAAGGAAGTGGGGTCCCCCAGGAAGCGGGGAGACTGTGCAATGGGAGCCGTAGGAAGTGGGGTACCCTGGGAAGGGGGGAGACTGTGCAATGGGAGTCGTAAGGAAGTGGGGTCCCCCGGGGAAGTGGGGGAGACTGTGCAATGGGAGCCGTAAGGAAGTGGGGTCCCCAGGGAAGGGGAGGAGACTGTGCAAGGGGAGCCGTACGGAGGTGGGGTCTCCCTGGGAAGGGGAGGAGACTGTGTAAGGGGAGCCGTAAGGAAGTGGGATCCCCCAGGAAGGGGGGAGACTGTGTAAGGGGAGCCGTAAGGAAGTGGGGTCCCCCGGGAAGGG
>CAUYON010036050.1:0-13438 GCA_963573935.1 Arctocebus calabarensis
CATATTCTTCTTAGCAAAGTATCTCAAGAATGGAAGAAAAAGTATCCAATGTACTCAGCCCTAATATGAAGCTAATTTATAGCTTTCATATGAAGGCTAAAACCCAATTATAGCACAGAAATACAGGAAAAGGGGAAAGGGAGGGGAGGGGAGGGGGGAGGATGGGTAGAGGGAAGGCAATTAGTGGGATCACACCTACGGTGCATCTTAGCAGGGTACTGGTGAAACTTATTAAAGGTAGAGTATCAATGTCTTTATATAGTGGTCAAGAAAATGCCATGAAGGCTATCTGCAACAGTACGATCAAAATATTTCTGAATGTATATGAATCGTGCCCTATGATTGCACCAATGTACATAATTATGATTCAATAAAATTATTTAAAAAAAAAAGTTCAGGGCTTTGAGACACTAGTTCCTGGTTAGTGAAAAAAGTCAGTGCAAGGCCAAAAGTAGGGTAATTAATTGTAAACTTACTTAGGCAAGATTTAAACCTACATCATTCTACAATCCCATTTAGCCAGCTGAATTGCTCTAGGCAGAACAAAGGTTTATACTCTGGAGAAAGTTAATTGGAGAAAGCTAAAAATCAGAGACTCGTGTATGTTGAAACACAGAACTAAGGTGTGTAAATGAAATAGATTTCATTGAGGACAAGGGCACTTAACTACCCTTTGCTCCTAGAACAGCTACAGCCAAGCAAAACTCCCCCAAGCATAGGAGTAAAGATTCTTTTCTGAAGAAACTAGATAACCATAGGGAAAATATATTTATATAATAGCTTGTGAGTGCCCTACTGTTAAATATATGCCCCCAATTCAATGACAAGACAGTGAAACCCACCAAGCTATCAGCTACCCTGAATGTGCGTATAGAGCTAAGAATCAATCTTAAATGCAAATAGGAACTAACTCTGGGAGATGATATTGTTGTCAAAATATTCACCTGCCTCCCTTGCCAGACCCATCCCCAATGAGAATACTATTAATTTTACCCTCTTGACATAAAACTTGCTCATATGATTTGCTTTGACTATGAATATATGAATAGAAGGCATGTTCCGCCCCCCTCAAACTTTAAGAATTCTGTTTTCGTGATATCCATTTACCATATCCATTTACCACACCACTGATGTCTTATGCAGGGAACTGAAAATAGAAGGAGACAGGTAGCATAAGAAAATTTTCATAATTGAAGAACATGAAATACTATATTGAAAATGCCTCTCCAATGCCCAGGACAGAGATAAAAGTCAACTAACACAAAGACACAAGATTATGATATTTCAGAGAAACATAAATTAAGACAAAGCCCTCTAAAATTGTACATAAAAAAAAATCATTGCCATTACCATCACAGGCCACTTACAGCCCTGGGAATCAGGATGAAGTTAAACTCTTCCAAAGTAATACTGAAAGTTAGAAGACCATGGTGAAGTGCCTTCAAAGTCTTGGGGGAAAATCAACTGTGAGGGGAGAAGTGAAGTATCTTCAAAGTCTTGGGGGAAAAATGCTACTGTAAAAATCTATACACAGCCAAAAAATGAATCAACTGTGAGGGGAGAATGTGTAATTCTTGGATCCATAACACTCAGAATAATAGGCCACATCTATACTTATATTAGTCAGAGTTCTCCAGAGAAACAGAAACAAAAGGATATGTGTGTACATAAGTGTATAAACAAATATGAAGGCAGGAGAGAAAGAGATGTGATAGAGAGATAGAAGACAAGATTTATTATAAGCTGTGGGCATATGAGTTATCCAATTTATTGGCATATAATTGCTCATAGTAGTCATTTGGGAGGACCCTTTGCACTGCTGTGGTATCAATTGTAATAACTCCTCATTCATTTATACTTTCATTTATTTAAGACATCGCTCTTTATCTAGCTAAAGTTTTGTCAATTTTATCTTTTCCAAAACCCGACTCTTAGTTTTGTTTATCTTTTCTTTGTTTTTCTATTCTCCATTTCATTAATTTCTGCTTTAATCTTCCCTTCTGCTGACTTTGGGCTTTGTTTTTTTCTAGTTCCTTAATGTATAAAGTTAGGTAGAGGGATAAATTTCTCTCTTAAACTGACTTTTTTGCATCCCATAAGTTTTGGTATGTTGTGCTTTCATTTTCATTTGACTCAAGATACTTATTGATTTCCATTTGATTTTTTTCCTTTACTCATTGGTTCTTTGGGAATGTATTGTTTAATTTCCACATATTTATAAATTTTCTCTGTGTTACTGACTTCTAGTTGCATACCATTGTGATTAGAAAAGATGTTTTATACAAGTTTGTTTCATTCATTTTTCTTCTTTATGTTTTTAATTTATTGCTTTGTATTCTGATTTTTTAAAATTTCCTTTGTAGGATTTGTATTTTGTGGAAGATTAGATTTGAGAAAATCTAAGACATTCTCTTAATGTCATAATTGACTGCTATGAATTTTTTCTCAATGCAGGTTAGCTGTGTCCAAAATTTCTTTTTATATGTTATGATTTTAATTCAGTTTATTATGTTTTCTCTTTGGATTTCAGGTCTTTTAAATTTCTTGAGATTTGCTTTATGACCCAGAATATGACCCATTTTAGGCTAAGTTAGTACCAGACAAAAAAGTTATTTTATTAATGTTTGTAGGATTATTTTAATGTTTTACTTTTAACCTACCAATAATCAATTTAGATTGAGATTCTTGTGTTTGGGTCATGTTTTCATAATTCACCATTCATGTATCTGCTTTTAAAGTGGTGGATTTAATCAATTCACCTTTAATGTAATTATTGATATGTTAGGGCTAAAATCCTCTGTTTCTTTTCTGTGTTTTATTTGTTTTACTCTCTTTTCTTTCTTCTATTTTGGTGTGAGTAACATGAACACAATTTAGAACTCTATTGTGATTTATCTCCAGTGTTTGGGGTAATATCTCTTTGTATACATTTTATAGATGTTCTAGGTTTTATATACATAACAGAGTTTATGAGTATCAATATTTTATCAGTTCAAGTACAGAAACATATTGCCCTTTAAGTTAATTTATTTTCCTTCTTTACAATTATTTACATATACCACCCATGTACATTTAGAACTACAAAAGGGCTATAATATTTGCTTCAACTGTCACACATCATTTAGATAATTCAAGAGAAAATTAAAATGTAGGATATGTACCTATATTTTTACTTGTTTTTTGCTTTGCTTTGCTGCCAATACTCCAAGAATCTTTCTATTATGCAGGGTGGACATAAAGTTCATGTGCAATTTAAAATAATTTAACAAAGTAAATTGCACACAAATTTTATGGATGCACTGTGTGTCTGGGGGGATATACATATATAGTTATATATGTGTGTGTGTGTGTGTATCATTTATTTGTTGTTGTTTAGAGAACTCTTTTGACAACTGTGTAAAACTAGATTGGCTGGCAACAAACTCTTTTAGTTTTCCCTTATTTGAGAATGTATTAATTTCTCTGTTATATCTGAAGGCTATATTCTTTGCATATGAGAAATCTGAGTTAGCAATTCTTTTCTTTCAGCACTTGAAAAATATTGACCTCCATGATTTTGATCAGCTACTTATTATTCAAATTGTTTCTCCCCATAGATAATGTATAATTTCTCTGTTGCTCTTTTCAAATCTTTTTTCCTTAGTTTTCTGAAGTTTGACAATGCTATGCCTCTGTACAGATACTGTGGGTATATTTTTTTCTGGTGTTTGTTCAGCTTCCTAAATCTGTAGATTTATATCTCTTGACAAATTTGGAAAGTTTTCAATCTTTATTTTTTAAATTAATTCTTTAGATCTTCCCTTTCTCTTTTTTCAGACTCTGTTGATATAAACATTAGATTTCTTTTTGCTTTGATCCTGAAGGTCCCGAGGGTTTGGGAGTGTTTTTTGTTTGTTTTTGTTTTTCTCAGTCTATTTTTTACTTTGTTGTTCAAACTGGAGAACTTTTACTTGTCTTCAAATTTAATAATTGTTTCCTTTGTCCCTTTGTTATGCTTTTGAGCCCTTACATTGAGCTTATTTATTCCTATTATATTTTTTACTTCTAAATTTTTTGTTTCTTTTTTTCACTTACATTGATATTTTCCTTATTCTTTGTATAATGAGTGGTTATTCTTTATAACTTAAAAATGAGTACTTCAGGTACTGTGTTATAACACTTTGGATGTTATTTGAATCTTCAGTTTGACTTGACTTCCTCTTAGGCTGCTCTGGCAGAGAAAAGGGAAATTCCAATTCATTATTGTCACATGGGGCAGAAGTCAATTTCCACACTTGACACCCGATAGGAGAAAGGGCTCCTCTTTAGTGCTTGGCGGGGGTAAGAGTACTAGCTCCTAGTAGGTGACAGCTGAGACCACCTTGTTTGAAAAGGGTTAGTAGTTTCTTGTTGCTTCACCCCATGTGACATACACTGATATTGTGTTGTGGCCTTGCTGCCACTGGGTGAGAGTAGTGGCCTAACTCTCCACCTGGCCTCCTCTGATATCGCCCTACTAGAGAGAACTAGAGATGCCTTCTTATTGCTGGAAATTAATGTCCTGTCTTCCCACTCAGCCTTGCTACAGTCTAGTAAAGGTGGAAGACTATGTTTTCACATGCCTTTGCTGATGGTATTTGGCTGGAATAGAGTACCTATTTGAAAAGTTTTCTATATTTAGAAAACGTTAAGGCTGGCCCTTTTCTGGTCCTTTATCTAGAGAGAGCAGACTTTTGTTGGAGATTCTTTGTCTGAACCCACTGGCATTCCCAGGTTGCCAATTTCACCATGTTTTTCCTTGGGTCCCAAGGTCAGTAGCCAATCTGCCTCCCTCTCTTCACATTTCAGAATATAGTAACCTACTAGGGATGTCATAACAAGATACCACAGACAAGAATAAAGAAAATCAACTTATTTCTTGTAGTGCTCGAGATGGGAAGGCCAAGGTCAAGGTATCAGAAGGTCCACTTTCCCCTAAGTCCTCTCTCTTTGGCTTGCAGAGGTCCATCTTTTCACATGGCCTTTTCTCTGTGTGTGTACATTTCCAATGTCTCTTCCTCTTCTTATGAGGATATCCGTGATATTGGATCAGGACCCTACCCTTACAACCTCATTTAACCTTAATTGCCTTCTTCAAGGTCCTATCTTTAAATATGGTCACAATGGGAATTAGTGGGGGACAGAACTAAGTCTATAACTACTCTATCCTCTGGACCACCAAACTCGTGCTTTTCACATTCAAAATGCATTCATCCTTATCCCAATATTCCCCCAAATGTCAATCCATTCCAGTTTCAATTTCAAGTTCAAAGCCTCATCAGGTATATGTGATACTTGAGGTGTTAATCAACCTGAGGTAAATTTCCCCTTCAACTGTAAACCCATGGAACCAGAGAAGTATGGACTTCTAAAATACAATGATGGTACAGTTATAAGACAGACATCCTCCTCAAAAAGGAGAAATTAGAAAGAAGAAAGTTCTTAACAAGTCCAAAACATAGCTAACAAATTTTATTAGATTTTAAGGCTAGGAAAAAAAAAAAGATTTTAAGTCTAGAGAATAATCTTCACTGGTTTCATGCTCTGTCTTCTGAGCTCATCTAGTAGCAAGTCAGCTTTCTGTATTCCCTGTAATTAAATACACATGTGTGCTCAATAAATAGGTATTAGATGGAAGTTATACATATTCCTTGGAGAATTCTTGGAGAAACTTGAATAATGACACTATAATTTCAAAAACACTTTAACTGGATTTTGCAGGATGTTGTATTTAGAACAAGACAGAAAAGAAGGAAGGAAAGGAAGAAGGATGGAAGGAGCTATTGTAATTTTTTTTTTTTATAAATTTATTGAATCATAATTCTGTACATTGGTGCAATCATAGGGCACGATTCATATACATTCAGAAATGTTTTGATCGTACTGTTACAGATAGCCTTCATGGCATTTCTTGATCACTATATAAAGACATTGATACTCTACATTTAATAAGTTTCCCCAGTACCCTGCTATTGTAACCTTTGATGTCTCTTTTAGGCATAAAGGAAAACCAGTGTGAATCCAACCATCACCTTGGTTCATACTGCAAACAACTCCAGCAAAATTTTATAATCCTTCAGGTCAACATTAGAATATGTTCTGCATTCCTGGGTGAAAATCTTTTCATGTTTAAATAGCAAAGAAAGGGACTTATGGTTTTAATCTTAGTCATTTGTCTTCAGCACAGCAAGTCTAAGAACATGCTTTGGAAATGTGTTTTTTTCCTTAAAAATGTCAAGGAAGCTCAAATTTTTAATATATTGGAGCATTTCTAAATTCTATTTTTTAAGTGTAAGAAATTAAATACTCTTGGTTATTGATTTTACAGCGTATCTGAATGAAGAATTTTCTCCTAAAGTGAAGTCCGGTTACAGAACTCTGTTCAGCTTCCTGAAAATTATGTTTGCATAATAACTCTGTGACTCTTTGCTTTTTCATACAACAGCTTATTTCCATGGCCCGGCTGGCATACATCCTCCTCACTCCAATAGTATGTTTTCTCCTACTACTTAGAATCTAATATGTCTTATGAAAGAACATAGGTGAAGCCTTTTGCTGTGACATCAAGAACTCACTTGTACATGATATGACATATTACCTACTGCATCAGACACAACTAGCTTCTCTTTTGTGTCAGAATTGATTGGTATTGATTCCAAGGCACTGTGACTTCAGAAATTTGCTGCCACTTCACCCTTCTAAACATATTTTCACACCTCTTCTCTTAGACCCACATCACTTCTGGTTACTACTTGTAAAGATATCTGATTTTTAAGTAGACCTTGAGCAATTGACACTGATGGAGCACTCTAATTAACTGCATTGCCAGAGCTAGGTCAGCCTTTCCTCTTATATCTTAAACTGGCTAGACAGAATTCTAATATCTTTCAATTCAAGAACAGAAGGTAGAGAGGGGGAAGCCTAAAATTCTGATTTTTATACTAGCTAAGTAGCTGTCATTTGTGCAACTATAATACACCTGCATGTATATTACTTGAATTGGTAAAAGTTGGTAAAATTATCGCACTTTCAGTTCATTATTATAACCCCAAGGGGTCTAGAAAGTTCCTTTCATCAATATCATTTTTTATTTATCATTTATGAAGAATTATATTTCCTGGGGCTAACCCTATCTCTAGTAACTCTGTTGTATCCATTTTTCTTCTCTTGAACAGAACAATTGTGATTGTACTTGGGAAATATTAAACATGATGAACATGATCTATATATGCATACCTGCTGGAATTATACCCCAGTGACGCTGTTGGAAATTTGAGCTCTCCTTCAATTCTGATTCCCTCACTCCTAGCCCAATCTAAATTCCAGCAAGGCAGGCAGAGACAGTGCTCCTTACATTACTAGCTGGGGTTCATCTGCATGAATTGCTTTTGCGGTGCTCCTCAGTGTGCCTAATGCTGTATTTGATGTTATGATTTGTAGCAAACAACAGAGGCGCTCAACGATTTAGCTGCTGGTGCTTGGTTATTGCCGCAAGGGAGCTGAGGGGCTTTTAAATAAACTATGTATGATTTCTTCACATGAGATGCTATTTAAGTGCTACACATGACAGGCAAGTACATTTAAGGGAAGCTCAAATGCAGCATCTGAGATTTTCAGAGTCAATATATGAGTCGGCTTCAGAGTGTGGCCCTGCTGAAGCAACACTGGGCTTGAGAAACCACTGAATGAATGAGGGGTGCAGGAGGCAGGGAGATGAACACCAATGTGCAAGGAACACCAAGATTTACAGGACAACACAGGGGCAGGCAAAGGATCTTTTAGGAAAGACTGTGAACGTTACATAGTACAAAGCAGTATACACATCTCAAAGTGAACAGAGACTTCACTTTGAATATGTGAAAATTAAAACACAATTATGACTGAGCAATGAGGAAAATCTCCATTAATGGCCATAGCATATTGATTCTATCAAGAAAAAAAAGGCACAACACTTGTATTATAGGTGCCAATATTTCCACATGCATCTATGTTTTATACATGGTAGTTGCTCAAAAAATGCTATAAACACATGTCCCAATAAGAGTCCTTAAAAGTTAAATACCAGAATGGAAACATCAATTAATTTTGCTATTTCTTATAGTCTAAGTTAGGTTTTTGCATTTCCACATCAAACTTCCACTTATTTTATAGTTGCGTGATGATCTTAAGATGTACTAGTATTTGTGTTTCTGGCTATAGAATCCTTGTACTATATGATTTTCTACCTATTTAACATTTGCACTTAACAGATAATGGTGGGTATATTCATTCAATCTCTTCATTTTTATAAAATACCCCCCTCCGCCCACACTCAGTGTCTTCTTTTACCTTGTTTCTTAGTTATGTAGCCCTTTTTATAAACATAATTTTTGTTTTTTTTCAAGATCCAATAGAAGACTAAATTTTTAAATTATAAAACCACTGACTGTATATGCCTATATTTTGACACTTTATATGCTGCTTTGCAGTTATGTATCTAGCTTATATAGGGCATCCATAAACTTCATGTTCAATTTAAAGTAGACTAACATAGTGTATAATAGAATGTTTTTAATTGCACATGGACTTTATGGATGCCCTGTATATCTATCTCTCTTCCCACCAGAAAGTGAATTCTTTATCGCTTCTCAGCCTTTTCGCTAAGATCAAGTGAAGTTCTTTGAGCCATAGTCTTATTTTTGCATCCTTAGAGCCTCGTACAGTTCCTAACATATAATTGGTACTCAATAAAAGGACTGAATGCAGTTTGAATGTGTAACTTTGCAAATATATTCACATATAAAATCAGCACTTGAGTTAGATTCCTACTGTATACAAGGTGCTATATATCTGTAAACTTGTGCTCCAGGTACATATTATAAGTTTAAATTATAAATATCTTCTTGAGCTTCAGTTGTTTGGGACTAGAAAAGGAAGGAAGGAAGGAAGGAAGAGAAATAATGATATAGAAAGTTGTTCTTCAGCCTGGACCCTAATTCTTTTCATAAAAAAGAATTTTTAATGTTCATGATTTCCCCCATAGCTCATCAGATGATACTGAAGGCATTCAAAAATTAGGATACAAGGTACTCAAAAAGCAAAAACATTGCAAGACTCATAATTGCAATGAATTAATTGATAAATAAAAGTCATTCCTTGAACAATATGTAAAGTAGGCATCCAGCATTTTTTTCAGCAAGAAATAGAAACAAGCTCTATATAAATTTATTCGAGAAAGTTGTAAAGTGAAATATTTGCAATCATATAAGCAAATACAAAAAGGTCTATACCTACAAAGCAAATGCCCACAAACAAATTATATACATAGCATAAGGCATTCAGAATAGGATGAACATAGGTCAGATAAGACTAGAACATAATTTCCATATTTAACTAGAGAAAGAGCTTACCAATTTTTATGTAGGCTTGTCCACTGACCATCATTTCTTAAAATATTTTTGCTGGAAAATATATATGGTTTGCTTAAGAAAATTCCATGGTGATAATATCTCAGAAGGTTGATTAAATTATTATCAGAAGTGTTTTTATCTTTGCATGCATGTTACTTTTAAAAATTCCTCTTAAGGGCTCGGCGCCCGTGGCTCAACGGGCTAAGGCGCCAGCCACGTACACCTGAGCTGACGGGTTCAAATCCAGCCCGGGTCCGCCAAACAACAATGATGGCTGCAACCAAAAAATGGCCGGGTGTTGTGGCAGGTGCCTGTGGTCTCAGCTACTTGGGAGATGGAGGCAAGAGACTCGCTTGAGCCCAGGAATTGGAGGTTGCTGTGAGCTGTAATGCCATGGCACTCTATCCAGGGTGACAGCTTGAGGCTCTGTTTCAAAAAAAAAAAAAAAAATTCCTCTTAAGAAGTATTAAAGATAACTATCTAGGTTGTGTTGGCCAAAGTTTCAGGGCACACACAGAGTGATCAAAACAGGGTAAGCACCTTCATCCACGAAGAAATTTGCTTTAATAAAGCAAAAGAGATGAGCATTCAACACAATTTACAAGTAGGATTTATCTCCCAGAGACTACACGGAACCCTCCAGTAGCACTGTTTTCTTTCGATTGTGCCCTGCACACATTTTATTGGCCAGTGAACTGCAGGATTTAAAAAAAATACAACTCCTGCCAAACTGCAGAAAACACAAGGCATTGTCGTCTAAGGGCTCTCTTGAGGACATACAAATCATTGCACTTAATGGCCTGACTGTACAAACAGTCACTGAATGGTGTTTATTTCTGGATCCAAGGCCATAAAATTGTCAGTGGCCTTCTATGCAGGAATAGCCTATGAGGACATTCTATTTTGTGATCTAACTGCCTCAATTTCCATGGTTTCATAGGAAAATGAGCCTAGCAGTTGTAAATGGGAGGAAACAGCCTGAGTCTGACATTCCACAAAAATTTTATTTTCTGCATTTACATTTTTAAGAAATAGCAAAGCTCTGTGGTATGTTCATTTTATGATAATCAGTCAGGCACAAAAGAGAGAAGGACAAAGTGGCAAAGGGAAAGAGAAGTGGAAAAGAAAAAATATGAGGACTAAAGTTAGCAAATAAGATTTAGCAAATTGGAGTGGCAACTGGTATCATTCAACTGAGCATAAAACTAGACTGCTCATCTGATTTGGCAAGAAATATTTTTCTTTCTGAAATTTCAAAGGCAGTTTTATAGTGAAATATGTTTTCTAAATTCTAGAAATCAAACAGTCTAGGACTTTTTTTTTTCTTCCCGAAAATATTGTGATTGGAGTTGGTTCTACAAAGGTCAATGTATGCTTGGTTCCTAGAAAATATTACGAAGCTGCCAGTAAGGCGTATTAAAATCATGCTGTGGCGAGTAGGCCCCAAATTTCAGCTTTTGTGATTAGTATCATCTATTCACTCTTTTGACCTGGTGATACTTAACAATCACGGTCACAAATTATATAATTTAACTACCAAAATATCCTAAACTGCTATCCCGATATGGACAATTGATACCTTTTAAAACAAATCATAAACAACTTCATGCCACTTTTACCACAAACTTCTGATTCTTACCCTCTGTCTCAGTTGGTTTCTTCTAAGTATATTGCTGCTGATTACCTGTGTAACTTACTTCCTCAACTATCAGATGGCCATAACGGCAACTACTACACAGAGACATGAAGATTAAATGAACTAATATAATTCCCCGGATATAGCAAAGATTCAGTAAGTGCTAGTTTTCTTTCCTAAGGTGGGGGAAAGGAAATATTCCTTTTCCTTTTGATTAGATTTTTATAGCTCTTATAAATCCTCCTTTTGAATAGGAGTCACTAAAGCACTAATGGGAACAGAACAAAGCAGACAGACTTGACAGGTTTGGTGACGGCCAGTCTGGATCTGGTGGTGAACTGTTGGACACAGAAGTGAACGAAAGAGAAGTGAAGATTCATTGAGTATAAATTACATTATCAGAATGTCGATGTTTAAATTCCAGCTCTGTCCCAAAGTAACTGCAAATTTAGATTTTTAATACCACCATGTTTTGGTTTTACATTAAATAATATTAATGCCTGATTCATCAAGAATTGTTAAGAGGATTAAATAAGCTAATGTAGATGGTATACTGAGCCTTGAGGATGGAGGTTCTGACTCCAGTGATACAGCAAGACAGGTAGGAAATACAAGAGAAAGAGCAGGATTTTGAGATGACCACGGTTATTTCAGTTTGGATCATATAAAGTTAAAGTGTCTATGGAAATCCACATGGAAGAAATTTAACAACAATGTATATTTGATATAGTCTGGTGGATCTACCACCTTTGTAATATTTTAATAATGATTTATAAGCTAAGAATATATTAGACAGCAGGAATAGAAAACTAGGTCATAATGATTTAACAAACAGATTGTTTTTGTTTTGTTTTCACATAACAAACTATTTGGGAGTTACATGCTGTGTAAGGGCTCAAGGGTGTTAGAATCAATGCATGCAATTCTTTTGATCTTTCTCTCAAGACAAGCTGGTTGCCGTAGCTTCCTCTATTATATCAGTATTTGAGATAGAAAAAAAAAAAAGCATCTGGTCCTCTTTTTTGGGGGAAAGAAAATGCTTTCCCAGAAGCCTCTAAGAGATTTCTGATTATTATTATTATTATTATTTACCAAAACTATATTATATGGCCAATCTTAACTACAAGGTTGGCTGTGATAGTAAAGATTTAATTAGACATCTTTGCAGCACTAATAAAATTCAACATTTTGTTAGGGAAGAAAAAAAGGAGTTTGAATATTGAATAGAAGGTTTGCTATGGATACAATGAACAGTCATCTTTATGTGATGATTTAAAGAGGGTGTTGCTTCTAAGGGACTTGGGAGTGAGCAGATGATCTCTGAAGGAATTTTTCAGCCATTGGATTATATGATATAATTGAGCTAATCTTCAAGAGCATCATTACGTACTTAATTCAACATTGTCAGTGGGCAATAACATTTTATTAGCAAACAAATCAGCAAAGTCATAAATAGAAAGGGATTGCATTTCAAACTTCTCTGCTTATTAAATGTTATAAGATGGCTTAGCACACATGTAAGCACTTCCAGGGTATTAAACACGAGTCTTTATCCCAATTTCTCCCCCCCTTACCTTTACTCTTCCCACCCCCAAATAATAATACCTATGTGGGGTTTTTTGTTCATTTACTTGCAAACTATTCAGAGGCATTAATGCATTATAATTCCTTTTCCAAGCAAACCACAAGTGTAGCTACTTTACAATACTGTTTTCCTCTAGTGTAATAGCCATGTGTTAGGATGTTTTTTGTTCAGATGTCAGCCCGTTTTGTAATATGTACTATTGTCACTTATTATATTGTACCATATAATTTATGTATTAAAGAATTAATTATTATAAATTAAATTTGTATTAACTCAGTAGATTGCTGCGCATAATAGTTAAGAACTAAAAGTCTCAACTTTTTCTTGCATTTAGAAATAAAAATTAATATTTATCATTTAGTAAAAATTATAAACACTGCTCACAATTCAGTATAATCTATTCCTTGCCTCATTCAACATGTTTCTGGATAAAAATGTTTTAAAAAAGAATAAAGCCTTTCTGTATCAATCCTTTTAGAAAATAAATAGTTTAAGTCCAGCTGAGAACTTCCAGGAGAATAATTGTTCCAAACCTTTGTTTGACAAAGCGTCAACATGCAGGATAAATTGATATGAATGTGAATTTGAACAATAGATTTGGACCATATTGTCTATTACATAACAGCTGGAAACATACAGCCTGTAGGTAGCAAATACATTCCCAGAACTCACTATAATTTTTTTTTTAATAATTTTATTGAATCATAATTATGTACATTGGTGCAATCACAGGGCACGATTCATATACATTCAGAAATATTTTGATCATACTGTTACAGATATCCTTCATGGCATTTCCTTGATCACTAT
>CAUYON010036053.1:0-60384 GCA_963573935.1 Arctocebus calabarensis
CCCAGCTACTTGGGAGGTGGAGGCAGGAGACTCGCTTGAGCCCAGGAATTGGAGGTTGCTGTGAGATGTGATGCCACAGCACTCTATCCAGGGTGACAGCTTGAGGCTCTGTCTCAAAAAATAAATAAATAAATAAATAAAAATATTCTGGTTCATATCCATGTAGAGATGGAGAAGAAAGTAGAAATAGAGTGTGCAAAGGGGAAAACTAATCGTTTTTCTATACTACCTTTAAAAAAGCCCTAATTGTAGGCAAATTATTCTCTAACACTGCCAAAAGTTGAGATATAGACTATTTTTTTTAACTGAAGTATATAAGCAATCTGGATAAACACTACAGAACATCCTTTTTGGGGGGGGGATGGAGGTACCTGAGGACAGTCTGGGATACTTAGGAAGGTATTTCATAGGTAGAGCCCAAATGCATTATGATGGTTCCATAAAAAACTCCCTGATAATGCTGATAATGGAGGTGGGAAAACTAGGATGAAGAGTCTGTGAGTGATGAAAGTCCTGAAAATAGCTTGTCCTTTGGGAAAGGGGCTTCTTTGTCAGGCTAGCAGTGGCAAACATGAAGTGAGATTATATAGTGAGACCAGGGAACACCCAGGGTGTTTGGCTTGAAATCAAATCAAATAATAATAATTTAAAAAATCTCTGCCTGGAAGTTCAAGTTAAACTCCATTGAGCTCATATAAGTAACTCAAAATATGAGACACAATTGCATGCCCTGAATGTATTTTATTAACCTTAAAAAGAAATATTTGTGGAATACAAATAAAAAAGAGGGAGAGAGCTCAATGACCTTGCTTATGCTGTGTGCTCATGTGGCGGGTGATAGAGGAACTGTGGCACAATGGGGACACGTAGGAAGGGTGGAGAGGGTCACAACACAATGCTGTGCTTGTTCATGACGGTGCCAAAGTGCGTAGAAGAACTTACACCAGGAACATAATTTCAGGTTTTATTGTAAAACAAAGAAAAAAGCTTTTAAAATAAAATATTGAAAGGGCAAACCTAATTTTTAAAACTTTGTGTTTATGTTATTCGTTCCCAAATTTTAAAATAATCTCAGTAGATCAACAGAACCTCCTTTGAGAAATAATCCAGAGTACAGAGAGTAAATCTGTTATCAGTCACTTTCTATGAAATAGAAGAAAACTTGAAAAATTGGAGACAGGGTATTGAACCAACAAGTCTGTTGAAAACTCAGTGACGTGAAAAGTCTGTTCATGAAGATTTATCTGCTTCTGTCATTGAGGAAGGAAGAGTGTTCCTCTTCTAGTTAATCCTGGTGGCCCTGTCTAGAATCCAGATCCCCTTTTCTGGAACAAGGCTTCAGCTCTGATCTCTGTGACAGGGCCTGCTAATTGCTAACCCAATATCCCTTTTCTTCCTCCTTCTAAGTAAAAGAATCAACTTTTCTTAGAAAGAAGGAAAGGTGTACAACTAGAAGACTTCATTTTCTAGTCTACACTGAAATTAGAGATGGTCAATGAGAGTAAGTACAAGTCCCTGAGTACGGTTTCTGGGAAGCCTTTAAAGAGGCTCACATACCTGGAAGCCGCCTTCATCCATCTCTTCTTTTCCTTTCTTCTAACAAGGACCTTCGATGTGATCACTGGCACTCCCGTCTCCATTTGTGATGATTAGGAAAACTTGAAAATGGAAGATATTCTGATGATTAAGAAGTGACAAGATGGGGCGGTGCCTGTGGCTCATGGAGTAGGGCACGGGCCCCGTATACTGGAGGTGGCGGTTCGAACCTGGTCTTGGCTGAACTGCAAAACAGAAAAATAGCTGGGCGTTGTGGCGGGCGCCTGTAGTCCCAGCTAGTTAGGAGGCTGAGGCAAGAGAATCGCCTAAGCCCAGGAGCTGGAGGTTGCTGTGAGCTGTGTGACACCACGGCACTCTACCGAGAGCAACAAAGTGAGACTCTGTCTCTACAGAAAAAAAAAAAAATAAAGAAGTGACAAGATAGAAGAGGCCTGGGTCTCTGGTGACCATGAGGCAGCTACAGATGACCTTTGTCTATGCCAATCACTTCTGAATCCCCAGTATTTATAATGGCTCAGTTACATAATAGATGCTCATTAATTTTTGAATGGATGTGTGAATTTATGTGCTTTCCTGGACTTCCTCCAATTGTCTGCAGCTGGTTCAGCTCCATCCTATGTATTTGATGATAATTATTTCCCACTTCTACCAATCTCTCCTTGAATTTTGTTTTTATGTTTTATTTTTGATGCAGCTTTGGATCTCTTTACTTGACTAGAAAAGTCTTACATGCCTGGACTTATGCTTTTACTTAAATGATATACACATAGCTTTAGGAAAAGCAAGCCGTTTTAGGAAAGGCCACCACAATTTGGTTTATTTTCATAGTGAGAAGAAAAATTAGATACTCCAGACTTTAAAGCAATTTTCAAATCTGCAAATACATTTATTTTTCAGAAACAGTATTTGAGTAGTTTCTATTTTCTACTGAAATAAAAATCATAAGTGATTTAGATAGACTCCAAAAGAAGTCATTATTTTGCCACATTCACCTGACAGTAGAATCATTTCATTTAGTTATATCTTTGGGCTTACCTATCAGCTACTCATTTTCAATATGGCAGCAAAGCTGAAGCCTCCAATATTTCTGATTCCCAACTATGTGCCTTGCTTAGTAAATGGATTATGTGGAAATGGTTTCACTGGACTATTTAATCAGGATGTTTCTGCAATATTCTTTTAAGTATGTAGCCATAGGAAAATGCATTTATACAATTCTTCAACAAATTTATTAAGTACCTATTACATATGAATCAGTTTATATTGGGTCATCAGAGAAGGCCTCTCTGACACACAAACTGAGACTTGAAAGATGAGAAAAAAATTAGCTAGGAAAATGATTGAAGGGAATATTCCTGACAGAGAACAAAATGTGCAAATGTGCTAGTCAGGAAAGAGCTTAAGAGTTTTTAAGAAACTCAAAGTAGTCCTGGGGTGTAGGAAGCCAGTAGCATGCCTGCTGCAATTGGACAAGCAAGAGAGGCCAGTGGGGCCAGATGATGCATGGATACGTGTGGTGTCAGTGGTCTACTACTGTGTAAGAAGCTTACACAGTAAGCTTAGTAGCTTACCTAAAACTTACTAGCTTAGAAGAATAACCATTTACTTGCTTATGATTCTATAGGTCAGCAGGTTGGGCTGAGTTCAGCTGGATGGCTTTCTGCTGGTCTCACCCGGGTCTATTCATACAGCTGTAGTCACCTGTTGACTGTAATACCTGGGGGCCAAGATTCCTTCTTCCTGTCTGTGGACTAGGCGTCCTTCTCAGTATCATTTTCATTCCCTTAGGAGGCTAGTCTGGGCTTCTTGACACGTGGCAATCTCAGGACTGTAACAAGACCAGAGCAAAGGCTGCAAGACTTAAGACCTTCCTTGGAAGTTGTACAATGTCACTTCTACCTCATTCTACTGTTCAAAAGTGTCATGGGGCCAGTCCAGGTCTAAGTAGTAGGGAAATAGATTACACTTCCTGATGGAAGAAATGGCAAAGAAGTTATAGCCATTTTTAATCTTACTTATTAAGATGTATTTAATAGCACTGTTTGGTTAAAAGACATGAACTAACAAACTCATGAAAAAAATCTTCAAAGTCTTTAATTATCAGGGAAATGCAAATCAAAAGCATATTGAGATATCACCTAACTCCAATGAAAATGGTTTGTCTTAAAAAGTCCCAAAATGATAGATGCTGGTGTGGATGCAGAGAGAAAGGAGCACTTACCCACTGTTGGTGGGAATGCACCTAGTGCAACCTCTATGGAAAATTGCCTGGAGATACCTCAAAGAACTTAAAGTAGACCTAATGTTTGATCAAGAAATCCCACTGCTGGGTATGTACCCAAAGGGAAAAAAAGGTCATATTATATAAAGAACACCTGAATTCAAATATTTGTAGCTGCACAATTCACAATCACACAGACGTGGAAATGACCCAAGGGCTCACCAATTCATGAATGGATTGATAAAAGGTGGTATACGCATTCTATAGAGTCCTATTCAGCCATATGGAAAAGCAGTGATCAAGTATCTTTTGTGACAACTTGGCCGGAAGTGAAAACATTCTTCTAAGTGAAACATCCCAAGAATGGAGAAACAAACACATATACTTGATACTAAATTGGAACTAATCGATCAACACTTTCACAAAAGGAAGTAAATCTCAATGAAAGTCAAGCTTGAGGGGGTGGGTAAATTCACATTTATTGGGTACAATGTACACTAGCTGGGTGAAGGGCACACTCATAACTTTGACTCAGTCTGTACAAAATCAAAGTATGTAAGTCAAGCACATGTACCCGTTAATATTCTGAAATTTAAAACAATGATAAAAAGATGTATGGCTTTTATAAGTATTAAAAGAAAAACAATGAAAAGCCTGTAAACAAAATGGAGTCATATCATTATGTGCAATATAATGTCCTCCTCCCCCTATCCCTATGTATGCTATGGCTTTTGAGTTTAATAAGCCTAACTACTGAGGAAAATGGAGAACTCAGAGTATATAGTGCTAAGGGAAGGGAAATAGATTACACTTCCTGATGGAACTAATCGATTAACACTTACATAAAAGGTAGTAAATTCCATTTCCCTTTCCATATTCTAAGGGAATATGTCTAAATGTAAGGTCATCCAGGTGGGAGAGATGCTTGTGGATTACTTGACTAGAACCTCGAGTCTCTCCCTTTGGGTTGCCAGTAGGAATCGTAGGAGGTAATATCAGAATTCCTATATAGGGTGATGGGATGACTTGGGAGTGATCTGTGTGTGAGCTGAAAACCAAAACGGTATTCTGGTTTCTATTCTGGTGTCTCAGAATAGATAGATGGATAGATGATAGACAAAAGTCAGGTGCTCACACGCCCCAACCTTACTCCTACATAGTTTTTCAGAATTAGCTGCACCTCCAGAGGCAAATTAGCAGGGAATCCTTGAATTTGAAGGATAGAATAGAGCTCAAAATAGAATGAGTTATATAAAATGAAAGTACTTCTATTCCTGAAACATACAAGTTTGTTGCTATAAAAATACTATGTATATGTGATATATATGTTTTTAAATGAATCTTTTGTTGAAGCATAATAAGTATTCTGCAAAGTACAAAAAAGCAATCAAAGAATAAAAATAAATTTTTACAATATGAACACATAGATATAGATCAGTAAGTGGAATATAGCCAGCCCTCTAGAATTCTGTTCCCTTTTTTCCCAAGGTAAGGTCTATCCTGACTTCTGACATCATAGATTAGTTTGGCCTACATTCTCTACTTATGTAAATGGAAGCATATAGTAGGTACTTTTTTGTGTTTGACTTATTTCACTCAGCATGCTGTTTGTGAGATTTGTTAATGTTGTTAAGTGTAGTTTGTTTGTTATCATTACCCTTTGGTAGTCCATTATATGAATATATCACATTTTATTTGACTATTCTCATTATTGTTGATAGAACAACAATTTGAGTTGTTTCCAATTTGAGACTGCTGTGAAAGTGCTGCTCTGTACATTTTTACATGTGGTTTGTCCAGCCTTTGTCTCTCTTGTTTATATACCTGGGAGAGAAGTTACTAGGTCATATTGACTGTGTATATTCAGCTTCAGTAGATGAGCCAAATTATATTCTAAAGTGGTGGTGCTGGTTTATACTCCTATCAGAAATTAATAAAAATTCTAGATGTTTTGACATTTTTGCTAGCACTGGTATTGTCATAGTTTTAAGTTTTAGTTCTTTTAGAAGGTATGCATGTATCTCTTTATTGTGTTTTAAATTTGCATTATCCTGATAATTAATGTAGTTGAATATGCTTCATGTGTTAATAAGCCATTTCTTTATTTTATTCTGTGGAGTATATGTTCAAGTCCTTTGTTCATTCTTCTACTTGATTTTCTTTCTTTTTCTTATAGCTTTGTAAGAATTAGTTATAAGATTCTGGATGCAAGACTACACACACACACACACGTATTTATGGCTTGCTTTTTCACATTTTTAATGATATCATTGAACGAAGAGAATTTCTATTGTTTTCAATTTATCACTCTTTTATTCTATCCTGAGTGCTACGTACATCTTCAAGAATCCCTTGGGTATTTTTGGCCCATTGCTTGTCCATGCACATGGTGAAGTTGGCTTTTTAATTTCCATTTAGAAAACTCCTGGTGTTGGTATTTCTTTGAACCCAAATTTCAGGAAGATCTCTTTTAGGAAGTCATATTTAGGCTTAGCCCTAAAAGAATAGAAGGAGCCAGGTATGTTGGAAGTGGGGTGGGGGTGGAGGGGTTTGGAGAACCCAAAGTATAAAAAGGTGTAGCAAAATCTAAAAGCTGAAAAGTGGTTGGTATGGCAGGAAAAGGGATAGAAGTGAGGTTGGCATGTGAGTCAAAACCCAGATGCCCTTCTGAGCAGTTTAGATAAATAGCAATCAGCAGAAGCTTAGAAATTGTTGTTTGCTTTACTTGCTATTAACATGTTTTTTATTGGACCATGATTTGTCTTTGGCACTTATTCAACTTTTCATAAGAAATACGTGACAATTTGAAAAGCTCTCAGAAATTCACAAAGCTATAATTTGATCCTCTCCAGCTAAAAACAAAAGTATAATACGAATTTGTTGGATTCTTTGACTCCAAACTTGGGTTGAATACATCTATGAGTACTTTCTGAATCCATTTTACTCCCACAATTCCCTGTATTAGAACTCAGTGCACTAAAACATTTCTTTGAAAACTAAGCAAAAATGCCCCCCTCACCATGACTCAGTATATGTTCATTTCATATCTACTTTCATTTTTCTTTGTTCATCAGGAAGAGTCACAAAAGAGATGACTCAACTGTAAATTCAGGAGGGTGAATCTGTGCTCATTATCCTCAAGTACTGGTGGAAACACTTGTAGCTTAGAGCTCTTATCAATAGGTCTTTTGTTATTTCAAGGACAGTGCTAAATGCACAATGACTATATGGTTTTTAAATGCTTCAAAGAACCCTTGCTATTTTCTAGAAAGAATGCAGCTGTCTTAACAATTGCAACACCACTCCATATATCAAAAATGTTTTCTGAGCGGGTTCAAGCGGTCATATTCAGGTTGAATCAGGCAAATTTTACAGTAGTACTTTGTATCAGACCAATTGTTCGTGGTTCTAGAAAGTAAATCCTTGTTACTTTGTGTTAATAGCATAAAAATAATATATTTCAGTAAGTAGTTGAACATCACTAGGGGCAAATTACATTGTTAGACCCTTTTGAGGATGCAAAGATAACTGAGGCTGAAAAATAAGTACCAACAGTCTGTCTGTTCCGGAGTGCAGGGAGGTGAGGTTCTCTTAAAGAAAATACAGTGGAATGAGAACAGAGGGAATAGAAGAATAACATACAAGTAAGGAAGAATTTACTAAGCACAAGTGACCTATACATTAAAAAATAGTGTCAATCTTTTCCCTAGCTCTGCTTGACCTTGGTAGCCTTAGCCTACCAACAGATATGGGTTGAAAAACTCTGGTCACCTGAAGTAGGCTGAGGTCAAGTCCTTCAGAATGCATAGTTAGTCCTGGATCTGAGCTCCTCACTGTATTCATGATTTCCCTGCAGGATCCAGCCCCTTTTCTGAGAGTATGACTATGCTTACTGAATACTTGGTAATTGTCAGATCTCTGGAAAAAACGGGAAAGGCCCCTGGGACTCCATGTTTCTTCCCACTCATCTTCTGAACGTGCTTCTCCCAACAGGTTCGCCTGCTGCAGCCCACTGCCAGGCCCAGAGAACTCGGGGTCGTGGTGCTGGCGCCTCCTGCAGGGTATGCCAAACTCCGTCAGACACTGAAATGCAAGGTAAGCTTACCTCTTTGAAACAAGGCTAAGATGGCAGCTTTATTTTACCTTATCTCTAGACCCACCAAGTTCTAGTTCTTGGATTTCTTGTTTCTTGTTTGCATGAAGACAGGAAAGCCAATTGTGTGTAAGGGAAAAGAACACTAGCCAATCTGGGTTGAATGAAGAGACAATAAAGTAAATTGTGAAGATAAATCTAGACTGATCTGTGGGGGCTGGGACAGGAATACCGTAACAGGACAAATAAAGGTGTAGTGTAGTGGGGAAAAGGGTCTAAAACAATTGAAGCTCTAACTTAGCACTACTTGTAATATACAATGAGAAGTAGCATGCTCAATGTTACACACCAGGTGAATATATAGGAAAAAAAACAAACTTTGCTGATATTCTAGAAGTGATTTAATTTTTCTCTCAATGGTAGAAATGTGAAGTGCACTTCAGCTTGCCAATTAAAGGCTATATAAGTCTAAAAATATTCCCTTTCAGATGAGTATATTCTATTTTGGATAAATACTCTGTCAAAATCACACTTTGAGCTTCCTTCCTGGCCATTACCCCTTTTCTCCAAAATAGTATCTGAGCTAGCAGCTCTTTGTCTTCTAGGCCACAGGGGGTGGACTTTTTACCTTACGCTGCTGTCGAGGCCTTCTCTGGGCTCATTTGAGATGTCCCTTTTGGCTGACCTATGAAATTTGCTACTGGTTTATTCTCTTAGCCTCATGATTCTCTTCTCAAAATTCTCCCCGCCTTGTACCTACACCCACTTGGCCCTATATTGGGCTTCCCTTGCACTGAAGTTTCTTAGAGTCTTAGTGACATCTATTATCCCGCCCCTGGTTTGGATAGAAGAGACGTCTCCAGTGACTGAGAGAGTGCCAACTTGGGTTCTGCCCTGATGGATATGGTTTGTTTGGAAGGGAGGGTCAGGGCAATGTCATGGATCTATCTGTCCTTGTTAATATAATAAACCAGAAGCAAGAAAATGGCCTTGAAGGAACTGGGGCTCTTATTCCAAGCAAATACAAAATTCTGGGATAGTGTTTTCTAATGCTTGCCTATTTAATTCCCCAAATCAGAATTTGCAGAAGATGGATGGCTTTCAGATAATAATGATGGATTATTATCCAAGCATAGTCAAGTGGTAACTCTAAGTCCTACTGTCGTTCCAGAAATAGTCTCAGTACCGCTTCAAATTAATGCTCTGAAACATATCTGCCATGCAGTTATTAATATGGCAAAGATTTTTTTTCTTTATTCCAATAAATAGGAGGCCCAGAAGTCATTTTATTCCACCTGGCCTAGTAAGAAATGTCTCTTTACTATGTGTCTTATCTCCAAGGTATGTCAGTTTGCATATCCTGTGCCATGTTTTAGTTTTGGGGAACATTGATTGTCTCACAGTCCCATAGGGTGCCAGGCTGATTTGCTACGCCAGTGACTTCTTTACAATAGGACTGAAGAGCGGAGGTGACTGGTCCTTTCTATATAATCTAGGTAAAGGTTACAGATGATGGGGTGGGAGATAAACTTGAGAAAACATATTAGAGCCTGATGCCTCTAGTATCCCAGTTGTCTAGGTGACATGCTGGGATGTCCCTTCCAAAATAAAGAAAACTGAAAGTGAGTTGCCACATCAGTCAGTTTTCTCATGAAAAGGGAGGGAGATGCTTGGTGGCATGTGCTGCTTTGACTCAGCCAGGTATTCTAAGTGGTGGCAGCTGCAGCAAATATCTCTGAGTGTCTTGCCCCCCCCCCCCAATTTGATACCACACCTTAGAAAGAACTTTTGAGAAGTTACCCTGGAAAGCCAAACTCAGTGGAAAGTTCCATTATAGAAAGGCTGTTGGTTTAGCCTTACTACAATAGGCAATTATTCTGGATTTAGATTTGTTTTTTAGGTTTATGCCATAGATTTTTCTTTCCATATATTCTTGATGTCCCACACAACATTGCTTCTGATCTAGAAATTCACTTTATAGAAAAAGATGCAAGGCTTCTATCCATGAGTTTCACTGGCCTTATGTACTCATCTCTTAGCTATGCCTGGCCTTCCAGAACAATGAAAAAACACACTGAAAACCAGTGGGAAGACATGAGGTCTGGTAATTAAGTTCGCAAAATTGTTACTGTGTGCTTATGTTGACAGCACTGTACAAACAGCTTATCAAGGTTTCATAACCTTGATATGTCAGTGTCTCAACAGCTAAGTTTGTGTTGATGTGTGGCAAAATCTTGTTGAGCTGCATTCATTATTGTTGCATGCTGCCAGGAGAATGTCAGAGCTTGAATTAGCGCAATGAACAAACATTAAATTTCTTGTTAAATTTGGTAAGAGTGGAAATGAAATCAGGGACATGTTAGTCCATGTTTATGGGGATAATGCCATGAAGAAAATAGCAGTGTACAAATGGATTAAACATTTTTACGGGGGAAGAGAACGTGTCACTGAAGGACAGAGGACAGGGTGGCCAGTAATGAGCACAACTGAGGAAAACATTGCAAAAATACATTGAATTGTGAATCAAAATTGTCAGCTAACAATGGAGAGCATAGCAGACAAATTAAGCATCAGTAGAGAAACATTTTAGAAAATCTTAACTGAAAATCTTGACATGAGAAAGGTGTCTGGAGAAATGGTCCCAAAGGAGCTCACAGATGAATAAAAGCAAAGGACATCTGAAATTTGCCAAGACCTTTTGGAGAGGCAAGATGAGGTTTTGGGCTGTGTTATAACTGGTGATGAAATACAGGTGTATCAATACAACCTTGTAACAAAGCATCAAAGTACACAATGGAGGCAGCCAATTCTCCATCAGAAAAGTTCTGTCAGTAGAAATCAAGAGTCAAAACAATGTTGTTAAACTTTTTTTGATATCAGAGGATTTGTTCATCATAATTTGTACCAACTGGACAAAAAAATTAACCAAGTTTACTATTTAGAAGTGCCAAAAAGGCTTTTATTCTTTAAATAAAGAAAAAAGTCACTGGGGACCAGAGCAGGTGAGTAGGAAGGGTGTTCCAATACAGCTATTTTTTTTGCTGGTTAAAATCTCCCTTATAGACAGTGCTATGTGAACTGGTGCATTGTTGTGATGCAAGAGCCATGATTTGTTGGCCAAGATTTTCAGTTTTATTCCTGTGATGGCACACAATAACAATAATGAATGGCACTTAGCAAGACACCACCACATGTCAACATGAACACAACTGTGAGACATCAATATATCAAGGTTATGAAACCTTGCCAAGTTGTTTGCATAGTACTGCCAACATAAGTATATGGTGGCAAGTTCACAAACTTAATTGTCAGATCTTCAATACCTAACACCTAATCTGATATATTTTAAGTGCCTAACAAATGTTTGGATGAATGGATTTCACGAAAAAGGATATATGATATTATCAGTAAAATCACCTAATGTGTTATATTCTTCGATAAAATTTTTCATAATATAACATTTTGGCTATTTCATTTTAGTTTTATGCATTTATTGGTAGCATTATCACCTTTATATCACTGTTTGCTTATTTATACAATCAATGTCCCTTACTTACTATATTTCCTAATATTTTACTTTCCTGATCTGCCTGGTAATTCCAATAAAAATAATCATTTTTCTTTAGTTTTGAGATTAACCTGATGGAATTTTATTGTCAGCATTCGTGGCAACATGGATGACCCTGTGATGCTACATTTTGATGAGATGATCACTGATTTGGAGTCATCCCTGCTGTGCCATGCTGAGCTTATATTCTCAAGGGCATTGAGGTTCATGTTTATTGACTCCTTAAAACTCAAAAGATTTGAATTTTCTAATTGAATAGATGATTAAAAGTTCATAGAATATAATTATAAAAAATATTTTAATGTAAAATGTCAGAACTGTGATCAGATCAAGTGTTCCCTTCACCTCCCTGGGGACTGGCTATTTTAGAAATCTGGAAGCAGTCTACTTACAGGTTTGCTGTTTCATTCAGAGAAAGCAAAAGCAAGAAACAGCAAGCACAGATGTAGCCATCTAAATCCCACCTGCTTATAAAGTTTTAAAATAGTTTTCTTTAGGAAAAACTGCTAAGGTTGCTAACTGTAGATGTCACTTTTCACAGCAGATAAGCCTAGTTGGTATCCTCTGGAACTTTAAGAATACCTATTAGGGTAGAATCACTTTGGCCCAGTAAATATTCAGAATGTGAAGTTTCCAATCTTAAGGTTAGTTAATGTATCTGGAATAGGTATGTAACTCGATGAGAAATCTCACAAGATTTCTTTTTACTTCTTTTTGCATTATGATTTATTTTCAAGGAGATCTTGCAGACTTTTTTCTTAAAGAGAATTGCTGGTAATTTTAGTGGTAATATCTGACTGAAAAAAACCGAGCACATTTTCCCTCTAACTGGAGCACACATGCTACAAAGTTACCTGCGGGTTGAAGAATTGGTATAAAGCCAGGAAACCACATGACATGAATGCGCCTTTCCCAACAAAAGAAGTGATTGTAGGGAAGCTAAAGCAATTTAATTCCAATCATGGAATTTGTTATTGAGCTGCTCCCTGATAACAGGTAGCGACAATGGTTACAGGATTGGCAGGAAAGGGGCCAGTAGAAACCACTCCTGGCACATTCTGACCATCTGCAGTTACCTGTGGACTCTTATTCAATTACAGGAGTTTATCTGCAAAATTAACTTTTCTTTTAAGAAGAGAGCAAGAGGAAGAAAGACCCAGTGAGAGGGAAAATGAAGGCTCATTGCAAGATCAGCCTTCAAATCTGAGAGGCACAGAGAAGCTATTGAGAGATTAAAAATGACCTTCTCTGAGGACATGTTCCTCTTCTAGACTCTGTCATCCTGCCCCTGCAGAATCAGGAGCAGGGCTTGAGGTCCAGGTGATGTGAGGGCCGGCATGTGGGGCCTGCTGGCCAGTACAATCATGGAAGTGTGCATCACGCACTGAAGGTCTGCTCTCAGACCCTTCCACTGGACTGAGTTAGGAAGGCAGCTCCACCTCCCCTAAGAAATTAATGGGAAGGGCCAGATCTTGGCCTTACTTCCTTCTAATTCTAGCTCTGTCCCTTTGGCCAGCTGCACAGGTGATTCACTTAACCTGTGGATCAATTTCCAAGAAGGGTTGTTGTGAGGGCTAGGCAAAAAGTACCCAGCACTGTTACTGGGATCAACAAAGTTTTATAATGATAGGGATGATGATGAAAAGGAGGAGGAGTAGAAAGAGGGGAAGATTAAAGGAACAAAGCATTGGCTTGGGCTAACTTTTCCCTAAACTTTGGATGAACCCGACTACATACTCAGATGAAGGTATTTTCTTTAAGGTACTGAATTAGATGTTACAAAGTATCTTCTTTGTTTTTATAAACTCTGGGTAATATTTTGATTTTAAATTATATTTACCGTATTTATCATTGTTTTTAAAGTAATGAATGAGACTGCCATATTTAGTGCCATTCAAACATTCTTAAAAGATGGAAAAATAAGTAACATAATTAACACATGACCTTGCCCTTTGACTATTTTCTGCATCAATATATAAAATCAATAAAATTTTTGCAGGTGAAATGTTACAAAAATGTTAAACTATGCGTAGATTAAGGAGATTTCCAGTGGCATCTTTTTCTGCAAAGCCCTCAAATGTAAGCACCAGCTCCATGGTGGTGGATAGAGAAATTGAGGCTCAGGAAGAGTATTGAATGAGCCTACAGTGTTCATTTTCTGGACTCTTCATGGAGGAATCTATCTGTCTGTCTGTCTGTCTGTCTATCTATCTATCCATCCATCCATCCATCCATCCATCCATCCATCCTAGTCATTTGCTGCCCATATCTCCATTAGTATTTACCAAATTACATCATAATGAATTTCATAATGTTTTCTCTTCACTGGACTGCAAGCTTTTTGCAAATAGTCTATGAGTGCAGGAGGGTTTGGGGGGCATGAGTGGTAAAATTGTAGTTAATTCATTATTGTATTTCCTGAGCTGAGTCTGACTTGGCACATAGTTGGTGCTCAATGAATGCTTAAATGAATAATTTAAGCATTAGTTGAGTGAAGGGTACCTTGTTTTTGAAATGAAAAGCAACATGTTCTGGTTTTTCATGTCTTTTCCCTAAAATATAATCCGTTTTATGGTTGGTTTGGGTAAGGCTAGTAGAAGTTTACGCTGTGCCTGGCCTGGTCATCTTATATCGAAATTGCTTGTGAAAGCAGTCGGAGACAGTGAACACTATTTGAGACTAAATACCAACCCTGTTAAAAGCCAGTAAGCACAACTGGTGGGGAGGAGCTTTGAAGAAATTTGACCATCAAATTCAAATTTCAATTTTCAAATTCATCTAGTTTATTCACTCCTTAAAACTCAAGAACATTACAATTTTTTAAAAGTTTTATTTCTATAAATAAATACTGACAGTTGAACACACGGCACTAAAATTTATAATTAAGATTGTTGGAAGAATAAAATTCACATGTAGCATTATCACATTAGAACCTTTTGAATAAGTAACACACTCTCAAAGATAAGCTTTATTACAGAGAAGTGATTAACAAGTTTATCGTCTGTAGAGTACATGTTCTTCCCGTATGCTGCAGCCACTAGAAAACCTGATGGAAAAGACATTTGAGGCATGTTCTTTTCACATTCTTTGATGACGTCTTGTTTGTCTCAAATCCTTATATGTGACTAAGATAATGTCTGGAAATTTCCCCTTCTATATCTTGAATACAGATGTAGTCTAAGTTAGCAACATTTCAGGGAACTGTGTAAATTATTTTGAATAAGTTTATCTTCTCCAGTCCCTTTGCAGACTGATAGCAACCCTAAATCATCACAGACTACATTTCAGGACTAAAGGAAAGTAAATTAAACTTAAATATAGACTGAGGATAATCTCTCTTAAGGATCTTTCAAGTCAGGCATTTGTAGAGGGTTTCTCAGTGAAAACAAATTCTTAAGACATTTCTGTGGTTGTGAATGCCTCCTGTCAAGTGGGTATGAAGTTTGTATAGCTCCAAAAACGGAAGAGCAAATGTCTATTAGGGTATGCTTCGCGGAAGAACTTCTTAAAGAGGAGAGCCTTGACTATTCCTTCTCACTGAAAATATGGCTGGTCCTCCCGCCCTTGGGATCAGTGCCTGCTGCTTCCTTAATTTCCTTTGCTGAACTTTTTTATACTATCAGACTTGCCACAAGGTGTTTACCAACTGTCTCCTGGTGGCTCAGCCATCTGGGTAGAAGGGATAAGATGAGTCACAGAATAAGACCATGAGTCTAATTCTGTTAGGTTTTACCATATATAAGGTGAGTAGAAAGAACATGTCCTAAAAATTAGAGGATCAACTAGTTTCCCTAGTTGTGGAAATCTTAGGAAAGTCACTTAGATACTTTGAGACTTAGTTTCTCCATCTGCCCTATTTACCCATTGGATTATCATGAACATTAACTGCAATAAACTAGACCAAATTGCCTTGTGAAATACAAATGATTGTATAAGTGTAAGGTGTTATTTTTTTTTTATTTGCTATAACTTTATTATTTTTTTTTTTTTGGAAAACATTCTGAAGTAGCTTTATTTAAGTAATTAGTTCACCGTTTGCAAGTGTACAATTCTCTGTTCCTTATTATAGACACAGAATTGAACACCCCCTCCAAGTTATCGTGAATCTCATTTAGTATATAGGTGGCAAGACTGCATAAGAAGTTTTACCAAATTAAAAACAAAATAAGTTTCCTTTTATTTTTGACACACCTACTTTACTTAAACAAGATTCTTTAGCAATCTGGTTTGACACTTTTAAAGTACAACTAGCATGTTTTCATTTCTTTTAAGCTTTTAAAATTATTGTGTGAGAAATGTTTCCTGTGGGCCTTTGTCACAATTCCTTTTGTCTCCTTCTGGACAAGGAGCCAGAAGACCCAAGTCTGTGCCCAAACTCATCATCAACAGTATGGCTTTAGACAGGGCCTATCATCCATCTGAGCCTATTCTCCAAACAAGCAAAAAAGTGATAGTGCTACCCAATTTGCTTATCTCACAGAATTATCATGGAAAACAAATGAGACAATGTACATAAACCACTTAGTAAGTTCAAACATAAAGCATTATTCCTCTGATATTACCACTAATAATAGTCTGATTATGCTTTAAATGAACTTGACTACAAAAACAATAACTTTTCATTTTTTGAGTATTTTTTTCAAATGTACAGTTAAGTGAAACTATTCTATCTATATTTACACACAAAGACCAGTAAAAAAGGGTATTAAAATATATAATGTGTTTAGTGCAGTTATTTAGAAGTATTAAAAGATGGATCATTAGCTGTTTGCTTATTATTGCTAAAAATAATTTTCTATGTACAAAAAAATGATCTCTGGGTAGAAGTTTAGTACCATAAGCAGGGAGTTTCAAACTTTGAAATGATTTGGTGTAGGTAACTCAGTTTGTTTTATACAACCTAAGATGAAATGGAAAAGAAACGATTCCCCAGAAAATCCAGACAATTACTCCAAATAATATATATAACATTGTACTCTACCTATGCAAGTTCATGGAGGACAATGAAATCATAATTCAAAAGGCTCTTGGAGCTTTCCATTATCCAAACAGTCTATATTGATCCAATAAATCAGATACCTGGGAAGCAAATATCAAATTTTCTTCATGCTGTGGTATTATAGCTTCAAAGGTGAATTACATCGTAACTGACTGTAAAACTTTTGGAACAAAGGAAGAGCCACCCAGAAAGAATAGCATATAAGGAAAATAATTTTTCCCCAAATAATCTAGACCTTTAACATTTTCATTTTTAAAAGAAATTGCATTTAGTAAATCAAAATTACATATTCTTCTTTTGTCCTCTATGTGCTTCTAAAATAGTTTACTGCTAAAATGCCTTGAGGTAAAATGCTGACAGGCTCTGTGTAATCAAATGCTATTACCCCCAAAAGCTATATGTCATGTGATATTGGACACCTTGCTATTGAATCATTTTTATTGAACTTGGGAGAAAAAAAACTACAAGCCACATCAGAATGTTTGGAACACTTAACAGGAAACCAAGTGGAATATTAAGTAAACTCAAGGGCTCATTCTGAATGTGCAAGTTTATACCAGATCAGTGCTGGCGGCAACAGCTAGGGACTGCCCTTCTTATCAACCAAACACTCTTTCCACACTCTTGTCCTTCAATAGGCAGGCACTTGTGGAGACTCAGTCCTCTGTGCCGTACCATCTGTGGTCATGAAGGGTGGCCAGGCATCAGCTCACAACTGGTACAGACTTCAGGAGAGAGAACAGAGTGTGCTCTTGCAAAGCAGGATGTCTCCTCTGAGCACAAAAAGGAGTCAGAACAACAGCCCTGGCCCCTTGAGATTGGAATGTCTCAAACACAAAGTTGATCACCGTCATGGGGTGAAAGTTGCTTGCTGGCAATGATTTATCATTGGCATCTGAAAGGTGAAACAAATGTGATTAAAAATACTCTTCTACCTGCGGCTGGTGGCTCATGCCTGTAATCCTAGCACTCTGGAAGGTCAAAGTGGGTGGATTGCTTGAGCTCAGAGTTCAAGGTCAGCGTGAGCAAGGGCGAGACCCTATTCTACTAAAAACAGAAAAATTAGCCAGGTGTTGAGGTGGGCACCTGTTGTCTCAGCAACTCAGGAGGCTGAAGTAGGAGGATCACTTAAACCCAGGAATTTGAGCTTGCTGTGAGCTAGGCTGAGGCCATGGTACTCTAGCTTTGGTGACAAAAACTCCATTTTATTTGGTCATGATTGTATGTAAGAATCACGAAACTGATAACATCTCTGGTCATTCTGTGAGATAGAAAATTAAATATTGCACTTGGGATATCAAAGAATTGTGTAAAGAACTGGAGTTTAACACATGAAAAAATCCATCAATAAGCGCTGAGCTTGTCATCAAGAGAGTTCTTTCTTGACTTGTATTTTGAACTCTAAACCACCTATAAAACAAAGACCATGTGGTGACCATTCGGTGAGGCTGGAAGTGGGCAACAAGAATTCTGAATGTGATGAGACACCAAGCAGGATTTGTCATTGAGAGTCCTTCATTGAATGGTGATTCTCATTTCTTGGAATGTTTGGAACTGAGGGCTTTGAAGTAACAAAGTGTAATCTGAGTCACATTCTAATTGCATTCTTCCTTGTTTTATTTATATATATATATATGTGTGTGTGTGTATATACATATATATAAATTTTGTACTCACCTTGACAAGTGCTCACTAAAAGCAGACCATAAATTTACCTAATTTATTTAGTTTGATATAATTATTATAGCTCTAGTTTTATATACCAATGTTTGTTAAAATCCTGCACTATTCAAATTGAGGGAAACTTCTTTATGGAATATTGCAGACAGCCTTTAGACCCCCCCCCCCCCCCAGGCAACCTTATTCAAGGTTCGTTTGGGGAAATTTTTTTGCTTTGTCCTGGGATTTCTGTGACCGGACTTCCACTAAACTATTGCTTCCCAAACTTCCAGGTGCACACACAGTACTTGGGGATTTTGTTAGAATGCTGATTGTGATTCAGTAAGGGTGAGGCCTGAGATTCCATATTTCTAAGAAGTTTGCAGGTGATCGGCTGTCCAGAGGTATATGTTAAGTAAGACACTGAACCTCAGCTCCTTCCACCAGCGCTTACTCCACACCACAGGGGGAAGACTGGTTTATCTCATTGATGAGAAAGCATGAATGTGACATTTCTTCATCTGTGACCCTCCTGTGGAGGGCGCTAGAGAGGCAGAGGCCACCTTTTGCAGGTGGCCACCTCTTTTGCCCTCATCCTTTGCAGCTTCCCTAGAGATGGTAGTCCTCAGCTCCATTTGGCAAACCTTCTGAGCAGTTTCTGCCTGACGAGGACAGAAACCTACAACTGGGCCTGTGACAGACGGGTTGGAAAATCAGTGGACTTGGGGAGGCAGCATATTTGGAAGCTACTTGGGGAAGGGGTCTAAATACTTTGCCAGTTCCACTAGCAATGAAACTGATCCTCTGATCCTTCATTTGAACCCTGGGTCCGGTTCCTAGTTGGTTCTGAACCCAGCAGGGAGATGAGGATCATTAATTTGTTCTGTTGAAACCCCTGCCTTCTGACATAAGAGCTCCTCGTGGCCTCCGGAAATAACAGGGTAGATACCTCCTGTGTGGGAGCTTGGCTCTCTTTTCCCCTTGAAGCCAAGGAGAAGGGAAGGGTAAGGGTTATTTTAAATGGGATTTTACAAATGGGGTCAGCTGTGCTGCTCTGTGGCTAGGAGCCCTTCATTGTCAGGGCCTGTCAGCAGGGTTAGGCTCCACTTAAAGCACTGGAATTCAGACCGGAGGGGGCCTGTTACACCCGTGCACTCCCGGGAAAGCCTGGGAGTGCAGGCTTCTCCTCAGGACAGAACAAGATGCTATCGTAAGATGGTGAGACGGGCCTCAGCTTGGTGAGTTAGGCCACAGTGCCAATGCCTCAAGTTTTATTTATTTCAGTCACTTTGGCTCTCCTGCCTGGATACCTTATAATGTAGTGTCCAATTACCCCCTTTCTACTAGCTTGGCCCTTTGCCAGGCACTCAGCCTCACATGGTGACCACTGTCTTCAACTTCTCACCAAAAGTCGAGACCCAAAGCAACCATTCAATTGCCCAATTTTGTGTTCTTTTTAATAGGAATTATCTTGACTCACATGAGCTTGGAATGGGGGGATTTATAGCATGTTTGAAAGAGTACTGGCTATAATGTCAGAAAGACCAACATTCAATTACCTGCCCTGTCAATAGATCCTTCATGGTTTATGGCTTATATGACCTCTGAGCTCCTGTTTATTTATCTAAAAAGTAAGGAAAATGTTTAAATGAGATAGCATAAATAAGACTCCTGGCTGAATAAATGATGGCAACTTTTTTTTTTTTTTTTGAGACAGAGCCTGAAGCTGTCACCCTGGATAGAGAGCTGCGGCATCACAGCTCACAGCAACCTCCAATTCCTGGGCTCCAGCGAGTCTCTTGCTTCTGCCTCCCAAGTAGCTGGGACCACAGGCGCCCGCCACAGCGCCCGGCCGTTTTTTTTTTTTTTTTTTGGTTGCAACCATCATTGTTGTTTGGTGGGCCCAGGCTGGATTCGAACCCACCAGCTCAGGTGTACGTGGCTGGCGCCTTAGCCCGCTGAGCCACAGGCGCCGAGCCAATGATGGCAACTTTTAGTACTACTGCAGCATGTCAGACTTCACCTTTAATTCGTGCTATTCTGCATGGTTTAGGAGAACATGACCTTCAACTACTTTCTGCCAATCCCCAGGAGGGTGTGCACGCAGTCACACACACACACACATATGCACACTCAAATGCCTGCTAATTTTAATATTAAACTTACAAATATAAATTCAATATGCCTCAAAACGTCATGTCCGCAACTCACGGTTATCTGTTGTGGTGACAGCTCTGATGCTTTCTTCCATTCTCGTGATCTTTAATGTCGAGTATATACACAGAAAGATGCCTCTGAGGACTTGGCATTTGAGGTCAAGAGGAGCCCTATGAATCTGAGTCTTAATAGGCAGCCCAATTTCAGATGAGTGAACTCACCCACCAAATAATTTTAATCCTTCCATATTGAAGCAGAACAGACACTCAAGCTTGGTAATAGGATGTTGCTTCTTACCATAGGAAATACGAGGAAAGTATTAAGAACATTAAAATGTGACCTGACAGGTTTGATAGTGATATGTAGAGTAGGATGTTACAATAAGAGCTTCCTTTTCTTTCTCTAAACACCCATAAGGAAGTCACAAAGCTGGTCTACCACACTCTTGTTTCAATTTCTTACAGAGCTTTTTGGAAGTCACAATTGGAAAGCCTGATAGTGATTACTGAGATAATTAATGAGATATCACCATAGCTGAGTCCCCTGAGCAACCCCTGTGCTAAGGGATGCTGGTGAAGACCCCAGACCATGCTCCCTTCGTCTCTTCTGCAAAAGGGCCTCATTGTCAGCACGGAAGCAACTCCTTTCCAGTTCCAAGAGCCAGGTCTAGGTCAATGCTGCTCAAAAGAGACTCACTACCTTGAAACCTTGAAATCTCCCCAGAGTTTTTGCCCCAGATCTTGAAAACATGGACAGCAGGTGTTATTTCAAGAGGAGTTCAGAGCCTCATCTGATTAGTGAATTCTGGGATCCTTCTGGAGGTTACGGATTAGCCCAGGACTCTTCACTGCAACTGTAGACCTCCCACCAGGGAGGAGTTTGGAAAGAGAGGGAGGATGCTCGAGGGGGCAGAGCTGAACAAGGAAACCTCAAGCCTCTTCAGCTTGTCCAGGTTTCCTGGAGGTATCAAAGGTTTTGAAACAAAACCAGGGACTGACAACACCCTTGCTATTTTGAGGCATTAGTGTAAAAGTCCCTCTCTTTACATAGTGCAATCAGAGACTTCCTCCTTTGGAGTTTTCATGTTCTTAGTCGTGTTAACGTATGGGTACTTCACCTTTGGGAACAAGAATACTGAGGGGACCCAATGATTCGTGTATAGGACTCTCTTTCAAAGACTTTTGGGTCACTGAACATAAACAGTTCTAGCAACTCTGAGCCAAAGCTCTGAATCCATAGAAAATCAAGAGGCACACATATTTAGCAAGTTTTCTTTTTAGAACTAGGGAAGGGGAGGTTAATGTCATTTGATAAAGATCATGCTGAGTCCAAACATTGGAATTATCAGAAAAATAGCTTGTCTTTAAAAATATTTAATCAGGAGAAAAAATTAAGGGAATTAATTTAAGATAATTTGGTTATTGAAGGAAATATATGCTCCATTAGGGCAAGGCTCTTTAATTTGCTTTGTTCTCTGATATGTGCTCAAATGCCTAGAACAATGGTTGACACCCAGCAGGCACTTAATTGAAACTTGCTGAGTGAACTTATGTACCAACTTTTTCTAATTGACCAGTCATATGGAAAATTTATTATTGTTTAATCATCTTAAGGCAAAGAGCATTTAGTCTGCTTTCTCACTAGTCAAATTGGTAGACTCTTTTAATCTTTTTCTAAAAAGGGGAGGGACATTTCCACTTTTTCCCCTGTAACCCAACATTCATTCATCTAAATGAAGAGAAATGTGAGAACACACTCAGATAAGTTTAAGCCTAAATGCTCAGTTCTGTCCTGCTCTTGATACATGGCAGGTCTCCTTGGAGCCTTTCCTTCCTTCTGTCATCTTGGAGACCTTTGTTTCTAGCCACACAGACAGCAGGGAGTATGGAGAGCTCACAAACACTTTAATTGCCTTGGACCAGCAGGGACGCCCCCCTGCAACTCACAGCCCCACTGGTGAGGACTCACTGGTTCTGCCTTACTGTGAGGGAGGCTGAGAAACGCAGTGAACATTATCTCTGCTTCCACAGCACGGGAACACATCAGTAGCATGGCAGCACAGACCTGATGGTGATACATGGTTTACAGTGTAAACTGTTGCTTTTCATTTTTCAATTTCTGTGACAGAGTCTGTAAGTCTATGGCGTTATCAGAGCTCACAGCAACCTCAGTCTCTTGGGCGCAAGTGATGCTCTTGCCTCAGCCTCCTGAGTAGTTGGGACTATAGGCATCCACCACAATGGTCTAGTTTTTCTATTTTTAGTAGAGATGGGGTGTTGCTCTTGCTCAGGCTGGTCTCTAACTTCTGAGCTCAAGCAATCCACCCACCTCAGCCTCCTGGAGTGCTAGGATTGCTGACCTGAGCCACTGTGCCTGGCTTGTTGCTTTTTAGAAATAAAATCTGGTAGTGGGCAAAGAGAATTTCTATCATTTGCATCTACTAGTATTCTTATTTTTTTCAGCTAGTTAAAAAGGATTCTGGAGTTTTATTCCTGCTGCTGGGCATTTCTTTGATCCTGTTCCATATATTCTTTCCAATGAGTCTGTGGCACATTAGCAGTTCTCACTGTTTTCCCTCTACTTTTATTAACAAAGTAAGCTCTTTGATTTCCTCCTTGCTGGTTTCAACCAGCTATGCTGGTGTGCACTCTGGACAAATGTGTCATTAGTTTTCTTTAACTGGTCCTGGAAATAGACTAATTATGTTTTCAAAGTAGATATACTTTGCCTGCAGATTCTGGAATGAGAAACTAAGAACATTGTACTCAGCAATTCAAAAGAATATTCCGAGGTTAATAAACAACAGCAACAGCAGAAAGAACAACTAATTCTTTGTTCACAAAGGCACGAGGTCAGCCACACCTCTCCTGGTGCTGTAGTACCTGTTTATTGTGTTATATACCGAATAAAGTGGTGTGAGTGGTTTTATAACTTCTGTCTGAGTCTCCAACTCTGGTTATATAGGTTGCTTTGTCTTTTTTTTTTTTTTTTTTTGAAAAAAAGTCTCACTTTGTCACCCTTGGTAGAGTGCTGTGGGGAGGTAACTCATAGCAACCTCAAACATCTGGGCTTAAGCAATTCTTGCCTCAGCCTCCCGAGTAGCTGGGACTACAGGCATCCCCCCACAACGCCCAGCTATTGTTAGAGAGGAGGTCTCGCTCTGGCTCAGGCTGGTCTCTAACCTGTGAGCTCAGGCAATCCACCCACCTCAGCCTCCCAAGTGCTGGGATTACAGGCATGAGCCACCCTGTGCCTGGCTGCTTTGCCTTTTTATCAACAATTTATTTTCTGTATTAATCAAACTAACTTGGAACAATGATTAAATATATTTCCTCATCTAAGCTAAAATCCTGATCAAATTACTATGGGGTCATCACTCCTTTACCTAATGAGTAATTTTAATGATTGTAGCCCATGGAGCCCACTGGATAGTCCCTGAAATTGAGAGAATCTAATTTGAATAGGAAACTTGGCACAAGTTAATGATTTTAGGAACTGATCAGTGGCCCGTGTTATAAGGGTTAACTATCAGATCCTTCTCTTACCTCAGCAGATTGTACCACGCCTTTCTCCTGTTTTCAAGATACTGCCTTGACTTTCCAATTCCAAGGGCAATTTTTAGTGTAAGAATCCTGGCTTTGAACATTCTGTGTATTTTCTTGTTTTAAACAATTTAGAGCCTTGGATATCTAGGGCTATCTCTTTTGCTTATATTTTGAATATCTCTCAGATGGCTTTGCACAAATATTTTGAATTAGATGCAGGTCTATACATAGGAAACTTACTGGCTTTCATGGTTTCCACTTTTTTCAAATCAACACAGGATTTTTACTTTTGGAGATTTCCTCAGTATAATCTGTGCATCTTCTATGCTGAGCCATCTTGTATTCTAGAGCTCCTGGGCGGACAAAGGAGTAACTGTGACAGGCCATAATCTAGAATCTCCAGGGACCTAAAGGTTGGGCAAATTTATTTTCTTCACCCTCAAAATGATGATCGTGGAAAGAAAAGAGAAATTGAGAAATAATGTGATAAATTTAACATAGAAATGTGTTATGAATAACATCTGATAAAATTAGTAGGAAAACTTGACAGTTGCTAACTTGAAAAATGTTAACTAACACAACATACAAATCTATGTGGAAAATATTTATGACTCAGAGGTAGTAGAGTTTTTGAGTGCTAAATATGACATTCTTTGGGGGTGAAGAACAAGAGATGGAAGTGAGACAAAAAAATAGAAGGGAAAGAAAGTTAGACCTAACTGCTTTCTAAACAACATAAAATTTTTTGTCTTACTGTCAACCTATATATCTTAATCTAATTAATCTGACTTTAGCGATCACCAAACATATGTTATATGTTTCATCATGTGCTGGTGAAACTTGATTTACTTTACTGACCAGGAGGCAAGTCGTAATAGGCTAGTTTCCTGTGCTATGTCTATTGCCTCCATATTTTTTACTAAAAGATTTTCATGCCTTTAAGTGGCAATGTGCCTAGAATTACTTGTAGCTAAGAATGACTATGTAACCTAATTTTAGCCAATAAAATATAAGAGGAAATCTAGTGGGTGGAGTTTCCGGAAAATAAAACCCTACTTTTTCTAATGAAAGGGGGGAAGCTCAGCTGGCGTATGTCTTTTATTTTTTGCTCTTCCTCCTTTCCCCCTTTTAACTGTCTAGAATTATAATTTGATGTTGGAAGGTGCTAGAGCCATCTTGTGATGATAAAGAAAATGATGTCCTGTGTTAAAAATGATAAAACATGACACAGAAGGTGCTTTGTTCCCTGGACTGTTATCTCATCCCTGGACTTTTCACTCTGAACATCCTTGTAAAATGAAATTCATAGCCTTACTGTTAGTTCAGGCCAGTCTAGTGAGTTTTTGTTCCCATGTAGCCAAGTGCAACCCTAAGTGGCGCAGCTTAATTAGACAGTGGTGCTTTGGGTCTCTTGATAGGATTCTTTTAGCTACTTCCATGGTGAGATTGGAGGCCAACTGTTACTATGGTTTGCTTCTATCCATACCTGGAATTGGTATAATAAAAAGGCTTAGCTGGGCATGGTGGCTCACGCCTGTAATCCTAGCACTTTGGGAGGCTGAGGCAGGTGGATTGCTTGAGCTCAAGAGTTTGAGACCAGACTGAGCAAGAGTGAGATACTGTTATTTAAAAAGGAAAGAAAAGAATAAAAGGTTTAAGTCTTCTTGAGGGGTGTCTCCTCTCAGGTAGCTGAAACCATTGGCAAAAAGAGCATGCAATGCTTTGTATCAGGTGGTTTTTCCATTTAGATCCCTTGCCCACGTTCAGTACCCCTTAACTACTCTTTTGGAAAATGTTTTGGCACTTACTCCTTCCCTGCTCTTCATATCCACTGTGTGCCATCCTCAACACCCTTCTCCTACCCTTTCTTTCATTATGGGTGAGCACAAGTGTGTAGCTCTCTGGACACATTTTACAATCCATTTTAGAGCTAAAAGGACCCATCTCACTGGAGAGGAAGCAAGGAGAAAAGATCGTAATTGCCCAGATAAAAACATCCAAATAAAATAAGACTTACTGGTAGTCAATTGTGAGTGATGAGCACAAATTACAGTGGCAGACATTTATGGTGTTTTACTACACACCAGGCCTGGTGCTAAGCATCATTTACGCTTTATGAAAATTTAATCCTCACAACACCATGAGGAAGGATTTATAAACATCTTCCTTGTACAGATAGATGAGGGACCTCAGCACAGAAAAGTATACTAACTTCTCAAGGTCATGTCCCTAGCTGTTCTTCACTGTAGGGCAGTCTGGCCAATGAAATACTGAGTTACTCAGCCTTCATCATGATGTGCACATCAAGTCAATCAATCTACAGCATCTGCCAGAAAGGAGATGGAAAATCACCTATCATTAGTCTGTCCCAGACCATTAAAAATTCAACAAGTTATTCTGTCACATAATAATTCCTTATAGGTAGTTTGAGGATAGTACTTTTTTTTGTTCATTTACTTAAGAAATGGAAGGGTATTGTATTTCATGCAGTAATCTAGGTCCTAGGAATAGAACAAGGTATGAGTTCCAGTTCTTGGCTTCAAGAGACATACAGTAGAAGAGTGAGAAGAGTTTCTCACTCACACAGTTAAGAGAGTAGTCATTTCATAGAGGATCCCATCAAAACATGTAGGGAGGAACTTCAGGCAGGACATCCTGGAGGCTGAAACATCTGAGCTCTTTCAGGAGAAGCAAGATTCAACAAGTAAAGGCAAGAGGGAGAAATAGCAGAAGGACAAAAGGGAAGAAAGAACATAGTGCATTTGGGATTGTCAGGTGAGCTGGGTGGCTAGAATATTGAAACCACGTGGACCAAATTAAACTGGGGTGCTGATGAGACAGGAGCAATGGGAAACCGTCAAATGGCTTGAGCCAGGGGAGCACTGTGATTGGATTTATATTTTAGAAGAATTCCCCTGCCTAGCCCATAGAGGAAATATTAAAGAGAGATTTTTGAATCCGTTTTTTAAAATTTTCACTGTCTTTGTTTTTTCACATTCTTTGCTTTCATACCATTCATAATAAATTGTCCTCAGAATATTTAAAGAGGAGAAAACAGAGTCCTTGATTTATCACAAACACATCAGGATCTAGGGACCAGATCAGAGTTGAGTTTTCTATGTACACTTGACATTTGGTGAGAATTGTTTCAAGTGAATAAGAACTACTCTTACTCTAGGTTCTGGACAGAGCAATCTGTTGTGTTTACTGCACTCATGCACATTTGCCTGTGTTTCTTCAAAACCTTCCATGGCTGAGCAGGAAGTGGAATACAGTTTGTGCAGACAAATAATGCACTTCTTTTTCCAGCCTTATAAAAATGGAAAACCTTTTTTGCTCTTTCTGAAAGGTCAAAGGCGCTACCCTTAAGATTATCTCTCTAAGTGCATTCTAAGACATTTTTATCATAGTTGAAGACATTTTTCTAAAATTATAAAAAAATCACTCTAGCAACTGTGCCACAGTAAAGTTGTGACACAAAAATGATGGTAGGTAATTAAGAAGATGGGGCTTCTCCATTTGGGCTAGATATTAATAATGGTTCTGTGTTGTTGGATTCATTTTTGTGCTCAGATCCATTAATATGTTTGTGACTGCCCTTCTTAGACAAATGTGGAAGAAGAAAACAAAGCCCCCCCGTTCAGCATCATGTCCAATAATGATGACTCTCTGCACTAGAGTTCACAATATAATGCGAAGTACATTTGTAAGAAATATTGAAAAATTGGGAGGTGTGCTGAAAAGATGAGACTTTTTTCACTTATCAGATTTATCTGTAGCAAAGAGAGAACATGCAACTTGATCAAATTGAATTTGATCCAAGATTGCAATTCCTGAGTCTGCTTGTGATCTTTATTTGACCTCTCCAGATGACACACTTATTAATTACTTTAGAATTTTAGAAAAATTGGTGTGTTAATGCTAATTCTATTTTTTTTAATGCTGGTATCTCGCTGAGAGGAAAGAGTCTCATTCAATTAACCCTATAATGGGTGCAAAATATTGTTAAATAGGTTCATAGTGGGTAAATAAAAGTAGTCTATCAAGTTCTTATTCCTTAATATTTTTGTAGCCAGTGAAGGCTTATTATTTTTAGCCCTTTTTCTCCTCCTCTTCCTTCTCCCTTTTATCTATGATCTGTCTGCACCATTTACCAGCAGGATGACTTTGAGCTACTCACTTTTTCTCAGAGCCCATTTTCTACATTTAGATTCTATAAATGGTAGACAAGTAATCCTACCACAGGAGATTGTTATGAAGGTCAAATAAGGTAATATAAGTGAGAGTGTTTTACACAATAACTGGCATACATTACATCCTCCGTGGAGTATGAGCTAAGTCACTTCTCTGTACCCAGCACAGGTAACAGCTCAAAGTTAGATGAAGGTGGGAAGGACGACAGACATAAGTCAAGTTCTTTTTGGGATATTTTTATTCCCTTCTTCCAAATTCAAAGGGAGAAATGTCAACAAAATTGTTACTGTTCATACACAATTTCAGGAAGGTGAATGAGAATTTGGAAGAAATTTAAAGTGAACAATTGGTATATGCTGTATGCTTAAACTCTATTTTCCATAGTATAGCAGGTAGGATTTTCCTTCCTAACTCATGATAGGAAGAGATGCTACACTGTTTTACTTTCAAAGTACCAAGTTAAATATGGCTCTGGGTCTCTGTTCTCTGAGATGTCAGGTTTGGGATCTGGAAGATCATACAAGGACCTGTGTAAAACTAGCTGTTCTATTTTTAGGAATTTATCATGTAGACATACCCAGAAACATTGAAATATGTGCAGTGTGTACAGATAATTTGTTAAAACATTTCTGTCATAGTGAAACAGCAGAAACAAACATAAAAGCCAACCAAATCTAAATGCACTGTATATATGTGTGCATTTTAGATAGGCCTTGCCATTCCAGTTACTAGGAAATGAGATGAAAACATTCTTAGAGATTTTCTTTGATACCGATAGCAAACGAGGTCGGAAGTAACTGTCTTTAGCACTGCTGTTCCAGGCTTTGCGTTCACTTTACAGGAACTAAACCTTGCCTAACTTTTCAGGTTCTCTCCATTGCCGCCTCCTTTGTCTCGCTTGATGCCTGGCCTAAACCTCATTTACCCTGGGTTTCAGGCTTGAATGATGCACCATCTGACAGGATGCGGGGTGTGATTCCTGAGTGCCACCCGCTGGCTAGATGGTGGCGGATGCAAATGCTCGTTGGCTCCCTGTGGGGTGAACCCAGGAGGGAGACAGGAGAAAGCATCTGTTTTGTTTGCTTCTTTTAGCTTTCATTTCTTTTATGCTTGTGAACTGCTAGACAGTGTGGTTCCTGCTCACCAGTCATCCTGGAGAACATCATCACACCAAGCGAATGTACCAGGTTGACACTTAAGTTCGTGAACTCATCCTAGAAAAAATGCCGCCTTTTTTTTTTTTTTTTTGATTATTGCTGAATCATTACTGCGGTCAGCTTTGAAGTGTTCCCCTTGCCAGCCGGTGGCGGTAGTGATGGGCAGCAATGAGCTATGCAGCACTTTTTCCTAGGATGAATTCATGAATTTAATTGTCAGACCTCTGTACAATCATATGATGGCAGCTCTAAAGACCATTCCAGAAAAAGACCTTCCAAATTGTTCTGAAGGGTGGACTAGGCTGTAGCATCAGTGCCTAGCTTCGGATTTGAGGAGTGACCTGAGATTGCTCTTCATGGTTGGTGAAGCAGGATCCATTAATCGTTCACGGAACTGCCTGTTTCCCTGCTTTCCTTACCTGCCCTGGCCTAAGCTTGCATCTCCCAAATAAAGTTTTACCACCTACATCTTTGACCTGGGCTCTGCTTTATAGAAAATGGGGCTAAGGTATCCAACGGCTGTTCTCCCATCAAGTGCAACATGGAAGTGGGGGGATCTTTGTTATAGGAGGAAAAGTCCTCCCCACATTGATCCCTCACAGCCTAACAATGCGCATCCTTTCCACGGTAGGGCAGGTTCTTTCCTGTCTACCTGAACCCTCAGCACCAGCCTTTTTAAACCAGTTTAGATTCCCAAACAAAGCCTGGATGAAGACTTATCACCAGGGGGCTTCCCGTCATCTGTTTTCACCCCTGAACACCAACGTCATGAATTGCAGTCTTGTGGTAGGGCAGGTCAGACTTGGATCTCAAGCTTGACTATTGTCTTAGGATGGAGAAGGAAAAAAAGGCTTCTGTCTCTGAGAGTGCAATAGGAAATAATCTCTCACTCCGTCATCTGGCTGCCTCACTGCCTTCTCAGTGCTCCACACAGGACTTCAAGCTAGTGAAGAATAGAAGAAATCCATTAAAATCCTGCAGAATGCCTCAAAAGTGCCCCTAGTTCCTCTGGCTTCCTGGAACTCTAAGATTTGTACCGTCCCTATGGAAATGTGAGCTTTTAATGTAATCTGTCAAAACTGTCTGGCTAAACAATTAAGGCAAAACTGCTACACCGGAAAGAATTGCTTTTCTGTTCCTTTTCTCCTGAAAGGTAAGACAATAAAGAGGAGTAACGCTTCTGTATCATAAAGACATACGTTCTTCCTAAATTTTTGGATCTATTCAAACTAATGCTAATGTTCATATATATAAAAAAAAAGACATTCAAGAATTGCTAGGATAATTCAGAAGCAAAAGAAATAAGGAAAGAAAACTAGCCCTAGAGAATATAAAACCAGCGACAGTGTCACAGTAATTTAATAATGTGGTATTTGCTGGTGGAACAGACAGGGGTCCAGAAATAGATACACATGGAGGAAATCAAACCCTTTTAAGTGAAGCTGGTCCTGGTGCAAATTGGTACAACCTTTTCAAAAAGCAGTTTTTAATGATATCTAGCTAACTTAAACTGGCACATACACTGAAATAGCTGTTCCATTTTTAGGAATTTATCATGTAGACACACTCAGAAACATTGAAATATGTGCAGTATGTACAGATAATTTGTTAAAACACTTCTGTCATAATGAAACAGCAGAAACAAACATAAAAACCAACCAAATCTAAATGTACTGTATATATGTGTACATTTAAGATAGATAGGCCTTGCCATTCTACGTTACCATGAAATGAGTTGAAAACATTCTTAGAGATTTTCTTTAATACCAATAGCAAAAGCCTCTAATTCACAGCAGCTATTCTCGTTCTCTACCCTTAATTCCACACCTTTGAATTGGTAACTATATGTATAAGCATATTTATATTTCAAAGAGATGCAGCAAATTTGCCTAATTAAAGATTTAAAAGTGTACATAAATATTTCAAGTAAGAATGCTTACATTAAGGGCTTATTTAATCTCGGTCTACAGCATCCATCAAATAGCAAAAGACTTCCAAAAAATATTTGCTCTCCATTTCTGATCTCAAACTCCTGGCCTCGAGTGATCCTCCTGCTTCAGTCCCCGAAAGTGCTGAGTTTACAGATGTGAGCCACTGTGTCCAGTTCAGAAATATGTTTTTCTTTGCTAAGAAAGTTAAAAACATTTCTTGTTTCTTTGCAAGACAAAAATTCATTATCATTTAAAGTTTGCTCTTTTTTTCAAATTTCCTTCTGTGGATTTTAAGATGTAAAATTCACGTTACCCAGGGTGTTCACAGAACCTCGTATTTTTCTCCCATATTGTTACATTTTTAAAAACAAACCAAGAAGACTGGATATGCTAATACTTGAAATGAGGTACCAGTGACCACCTAAATGATTTGACATATGAACTAATGAGGAAGGAGCTATTATTGGGAATAGGAGAATAAAGCAAATATATTCTTGTTTATAATCTTTTGTCAAATACTTAATTTTTCTGAAGGTACATACAAGTTGACTAAACAAATTAAAATCTCAATTTTTTGTAGGTTTTCTCATATCTACAAATCTTTACTCAACTAAGTGCAGTACTTTTCAGATATTACTGTTTTTGGAAGTATTGACCTCAATTAGATGATGGCTTACTGGTCAATTATTAAAACCACAGTTTAGTTGCTTCATATCTTTTTCCATTTTTTGTTCAGTTTTTCTAACGCAGCCTGCATTGTCATTTAGTATGTATTATCATTAACCGACTAAGTAGGAGAAGCTAAAAATAATGAACTGAAAAAAAAAGTCAAGAATTATTTTCTTAAAGTTTCACCCTGAATAAAAACCATGCAAGGTAGTAATTATCTTCTCTAGTCTAAAATTTATCAAATGGAGCACATGACCCAGACTTGTTAATAAATATCCATGATAAAAGAGTTTCAAGGTAAAACTGCCTCTTGGTGTTTTTTGAAATGCACAAGAGCATACCAAAGGCTCTGAGAAACCCTGCACAAAGAAATCAATCTACGACTAACCCAGTTTTCCTCAAATGCAATTGATCATAGAAATCCTTTTTTGTACCAGGACACTTAGAAATGCTGGTATGGTCTCATTAAGTATAAATATCTGCAGTCTTCCTTGTGCTTCACTGCCATTTATGATTACCATGTGTATGACTTGTCTAGTCTGACATTTGTCGTGTCCAGCTGGACTTCCTCACCCTTGTTCCCTCACTGGAATGACATCCTTTCTCAATAGATGACTCAGTAGACGCACTAAGATGCTTACTTCCTTTCAAGTGAGATCCCTGCTGGCCATGAACATCTTATTTCAAATATCACAGTCTTCTTAACTTGTTAAAAAAATGGAGAAATATGAGAAATGACTAAACTTATGACTCCCATCTGCTTTTGCTGTCACACTGTCACTTCGGACTGTTTGCCACTGAGGATGTGATGAGCGTACTCACACCGTGATGTAGAAGGTCTGGGCCTGTGCTCTCTACCTACCGGCCATCTGGGGCAGGCAGTGGAGGTGAGGCAGAGATTATAATCCCAAGAGGTATAATTTGCTGTTATTAGAGCTCCTGGCAATACATACAGAAGAACTCTGATTTGTATTTCATGTTTTATACACTGTCAGCTGACCTTACTTGACGAGTAGGCCGAAATGTGTGGGGTTGTAATGTGAAACTAACTTTAGGTACTACAGCCTGTCTTAAAACAAATTGCAGTGGGAAAAGGTGGGGTGGGAGCTGAACTTGTACTGAACTTGTCTGTTTCCTGTTCAGTTGGCATAAATATGTTATGTTACTGAGAAGGAAAAAAAAATCCAAAAAAAAGTAAAAACCTTTTCCATTGAGATTAAAATGATCTGACTAAAGTCTAATCTGGACTTGCTGCTGCCAGGACTTCCACACATTAGTGTCTGTGTGTGTTTCTGAGGTTCCCCCCACTGCCTGTTGGCTATTGCATGCATTGCATGCATTTAAAGAGATGATGGGCAGGAAGGCTCTAAGAGTGAGGACCTATGTAATATACTATGTAATAAGGTTTCCCTTAATTTACTATATTAATATAGTAATAAGGTTTAATATTAATATAAAGTTTAATAAGTAATAAGGTTTAATACTAATATACTAATAAGGTTTTCCCTTAATATACTATGTAATAAGGTTTCCCTTATTGCCTTGGTAGTTTGACCTCTAAAAGTCCTTTCCAGCACTCTCTCTGCTGTGATCTTCAGATAGGATACTTCCCTTACTCTCCATAGCTTTCCTTGACTACTCCACTAGAAAATATCATTGTGATGTCTCTGTCAGGGGATAACCACAATTCACAGCTAACGAGCTTATAAATCATACACATCCATATTCTCCAAGTGATAAGGCATCTGGCACCATCGAGTTCTCAAAGCCCATTTGACTGAATCTGGCTAGGAAGTATTCATTTGAGAGTACCTTCTTTTTTTTTTTTTCTTTCTCTTATTAATGAGAAAATTACCTTAAGTACCAATTTTCAGAAGCAAATAAACTGCTGAAAGAATCAAAATAGCATCCACATATGTGAAGTTTGAAAGGAAATGGCAAATGTCAAAAATTAGAATTCAGACATCTCTGGGTATTAGGAAATTGAAGTCTGGCTCATAGACAAAGGAGAAGGCTGTGCCTGCTTGAGTGAGAACTGAGCTGGGAATGTCAACCAACCTCAGTGTTTGCTGTTTTGGAAATACCACTTGCAGAACTGGTCTTGGTGGGAAGTTCAGCCACAGTAATAAACCGTCTGATAAATCTCCTGTACCCATACACCAACTCAGAGATGCCTGAGGCACTCTGTGGCAGTGTCTTCTTCCCTTTCTTTTGCAGAATGAAAAGAAAAGCAATGGAAGCTTTCTTAAGCCAGCAAGCACTCACTCCTAGCACTCCACAGAGTATGTATGGAATCTGATATGGGTTTCCCATGTAAGCACTTGCTCACCAGCCACATGGGGAGGCTTTGCCAAAATTCATCCTAGCCTTTCCTTTGGCTCTTCCTCCCCTGCTGTCATATTAGCTGCTTTATGCTTTGCTTCTCTAGTTTCCCTCTTTACAACTGATGATTTCGAAATCATGTACTTGGTCAGTTTCCTAGACATTTGGTGCGAGCATGATGATCAAAACTAGGAGAGGTCAGTTTTCTACACTCTTTGTGTTAACATACTGAAATGCCTTCCCACTTACTACATAACGTTAGAGATTTGCAGACATTGATTGACCTATGAAGTAGTGTTTCAGAACGCAGGTGAAGAAGGTCCATTTTTTTATGAGTAGAAGAAGAAGAATTCTGAAGCCTGGAGGGAATTTCTTCTTGAATGATACTTGGTTACTATGGCAAGAACAGATTATGGGGCGGGGGGGGGGGGTGACCATGTAACTGATTAAATACTATACTGAAAGAAAAATCAGCATGGTTGTATGGGTTCTCAAAGTATAGTTTCTACTGAAGGGACTTCACATCTGCATCTTCCATCAAAAGCTGAAAAATCCTAAGTGGAGCCATTGTAAGTTGGGGGCCATAAGCACTTAAGATAGAATTTCAAACATGGACAGCAGTGATGGGAAAGAATGAGCACCCAGCTTCCATGAAGAGTTGGAGTATCTGATTCACTCTCCTGCATATTTGAATATAGTTATTCCTGGTATTATCTTAGTAGCTAAGAAGAGGATCTGCCTTAAGTCAATGTTTAATATTGGGCAGAATAGTAAGAAGGAGATGGACTTTTAGAAGGATAACCTAGTTTCTTCTTTGAGTCTAGGGAAAAACATTTAAAATGTCATACCAGAGACTGGTGTTGGAAAAGTCCAAAGACTTTCTAGTTAGGTGGGAAATGCTTGGATTGGCATTTAGGAAGTCAAGATTCTAACACTAGATCTGCCCCTGGTTAATTATGAGCCCTCCAAGCTTTCTGTTTGTGAAATAAATAGGTACAATGGAAAGGATCTTTATGATTCCTGTGACTTTTGTTTTTTAGTACAACCATGTGGCTATATGCTAAATAGAGCTACAACATTTTCAGATTTGTTGCTACATGGGCAGTGACGAATCCATATTGTTTTTCTAGCCAATAGAGTGGCATATTTAAATAAACTATTAATATTTTCAAGATAAAAATATCACCCTTCTCTCAGAGATGATATTACATGTTAATATTTAATTTGCTACAATTTTTCATTTCAGATGGGAATCCAGAGCATAAATATTCAAATGTAAATGGACCTAACTTTTGATGGAAACTACCACACTAAGAATATTAGGAAATTTGGGGTGCCAATGAGAATTTAAGTCAGAAAGATAGATACACATATAGTTGATATTGATCAGATAAATAATTTATTGTTAGGCATAAATGCAAATTTGAGTAGTTACCTAAAATGTAGTAAACATACTATATGTTTATATCTAATTCTTATTCATCAGGAATAATATTCCTGTTACTTTTGCTGTCTTTGAGTTTGCTATATATAGCAATTGGGAATGTAGCATTTTTTTCTAGAATTGCAAATTTGATTGCTTCACAGCCTTTTGGCTAAGATCAAGTGTAGAATTGCAAATTTGCTGTACTTAAAATCCAAGTATGATGAAATTTACTTCTATATACCTTTTCAGAACCCAAGAGAATTTTAGTTTCAAGATATATTAATTGTACAAGATAAAAATCACTCTTATGAGAACTGAAATATATAACTTTCGTGGCTTTTCCTCCCTTAGTTTTATACCTCTGTGAAGTTGATTCCCTGTCCTTCTAACTATTTCTGTAGTCCTCAAGGTGAATTGTATACGTACTGCCCAGTTTCCATGTGTCCTCCTTGATTCTTATCTTCTTTTTCTACAACAACTTCGTTCTGCCAGATATTTTTCTCTCTCTATCAAGAAGAGCCCCTGCACTTAGTATTATGTGACTTGTCAGGCATTTTTGCTACTAATGGGATGGTGACCATCTTCTTTTGGGAACTGCCTTTGTGGAAGTACTGGAGCCCATAAATGCTGCTGGAGATGATGTTCTGGTGTGACATGTTGGAGAATGTCTCTGTTTGTTTGTATCCCAACCCTAATCTCAATATGATGGTATCTGGAGGAGGGGCCATTGGGAGGTGATTAGGTCATAAAAGTGGAGCCCTTAGGAATGAGACTAGTGCCATTATAAAAGAAGAGGCCAAAGAGCTAGCTAGTGCTCTTTCTGCTATATAAGAAGTTGGTATTCTATAAGCCAAAAGAGGGTTCTCACCAGAACCTGACAAGCTGACACCTTTATCTTGGACATCCAACCTGTAGAACTGTGAGAAATAAATTTCTGTTGTTTCTAAGTCACTCTGTCCATGTAATCTGCAATAGCAACTAAATAGATTAAGAGACACCCGTTGGATGTTAAATAAGTACAAAACCACCACTGCTTGTTCCCTAGCAAAACTCTCGACAAAATATCTTTTTTGATTTCTTATCTTGAGTGTTACTTTCCACCATAAGACTCAAACAGGCACAGGTCTACAGGGGATTAGGCTGAGAGATAAATGCTATGTTAGAGTTAAACTGTCTCTCTTCTGCAACAACTAAATCATTGCCACTCTTGACTCTTAGAGGCTGGAGATTTTTCAGCTCTTCATCTGCATAAATTTCAGGCATACCCTTCTCCCCAGTTCACAGACATGCAAGATGTGTCTAAAACTCACTGAGGAGTACAACATATATGTAATTGGAAGCCCCTTCCCTATATAAGAATAGATATAGAAGAAAAAAGATGTTGAGAGGGAGGAGAATACAATAGAGAGGGAGGAGAAAATTTTGCAATAATGCCTTATGAAAGACCAAGGAAAGGACCAAGGACCAAGATATAGGGCGGTGCCTGTGGCTCAAAGGAGTAGGGCGCCAGCCCCATAGACTGGAGGTGGCGGGTTCAAACCCAGCCCCAGCCAAAAACTGCAAAATAAATAAATAAATAAATCATGGGAATATTAATCTTAGAACACTAAGCTAGGGCTGCCTAGGAGGAGGAAGGAGGGTGTTTGGGATGGGGACAGAGCAAGAGGGAGTGCAAAGTTGGCTATGTCTTGAAGGTGGGACTCGGGACAGCAGTCAATGATTTCTGGGTCTCCAATTATAAAAGCATTGATAAAAGCATGATACGCCATTATTCACTTACCAATTAACAAAGATTCAAGAAATGACAAAACTAAATTGGGGGATATATATTTTAAGAGGAGCGCTCTTTCACAGCTGATTTATTGCTTTATTTTGTTGTCATTTTTTTCTTCAGTTTTTACTGATAACCATTTTCTATACATAATAGAAAAGTGGAGGTAAAATATTGCTCTCTGCAGTGTCCTGGGCAGAAATTTAGGTCAAAACCTTGTCAAAGCAGGCACTTTTGTTTTGCCCTTTTCACATATTTAACGGTACTTTATGAACAATGACATGTCCGTAGCAGGAGAAATCGGCTGTGAGTGAAGGTGCTGTATGCTTCTTCCGCTTCTCTGTGGAAGGCACTCTGTGTCAGATTCAATTTCTCCAAGACATTTAGAACTCTGGAACACGTGTCTCTTTAGGCTTTTAGTTTTAACAGAACAGAGTAGATAGAGAATGTGGTGGCCTCCATTAAAATTGTCAGTGATTAAATAAATGGCTTCACAAATACCATTTTCCAATCATTAAGAAAATTACTTAAATAATTTACCTTCAGATTATAATTCACAGAGAAACATTTGTCCCATTGTGTCTGAATAAAAATAGTATCCGTTGTTAATGTAATGGTGCCAAAGTGTTTTTTCCTTATGCCTTTGAAACCAGTTTTGCAGATTTGCTTGATTCATTAATTGAATTCCAAATATGGCTTTCTGAGTGGGAGAAAATCAGAAATGCATCATATTTTAATAACTGGATGGGGAAGGGAAGGACTCCAAGAGCAAATTGTAATGTGAGTTATCTACATTTATCAAGTAAGGACATTCATTCTTTTATAAATATAGCCTTTAACTTTATTTTCTTGGCAATAAATAAATATAGAAAGAAATAATATTATCTGAAACAAATGAGTCCATATATATCATCCCAGAATGTGCTTAGTATTATATTGTTCCCATGTTTATTTGGAAGAGGAAAGGAATAATTGCCTGGGGTATCAAGATAGTTTGTATCAAGTAGTTGAGCAGCAAGTGAGTTTCTTAGATTCTTTTTACTACATCTCAAAATATTTGTTAAATATTTTTAAAATGAAGAATATATATTGGTATGTGATTTCTTTCTTTTAATTAAGAAAATTTTGAAATTCACTGTAGTCTCACAATAATAATGCAGCTATTCTCATTTTTACATTTCCTCCATTTTATAGATGTATGAACACAAATCAGTTGTAATTTTATGAGCATGACACTTAGGTTTTGACTGCATGAAGACTGATTGTGATTCTTTTGGTTTGAACCTCCACCCTAAAACCCGAGAGGCGTACATTAAAGGAGTCAAATGCTTTGATACTCTTAAACCTTCTTGTTCAAGGTACAAAGACCCTTTAATAATGACAATTGCAAGTGCCACTTGGGACCTTACCAATAGGAGACTAGGTTTTGAGGAACCTCCGGGATGATGCTGAGGCCACTACTGACAGTCTACTTCTTAAAGACATATCAAATCCACATTCACTCCTTCACTTCCCTAATTCTTCAATCTATGGAAGTCTGCCTTCAGATTTTCAAACTGCACTTACAAAGGTCATCACATGGCTTTTTTTTTTTTTTTTTTAGAGACAGAGTCTCACTTTGTCACCCTCGGTAGAGTGCCGTAGTGTCACGGCTCATAGCAACCTCCAGCTCTTGGGCTTAGGTGATTCTCTTGCCTCAGCCTCCCGAGTAGCTGGGACTACAGGTGCCTGGCACAACACCCAGCTATGTTTTTGTTGTATTTTGGTCAAGTCTGGGTTCGAACCCACCACCCTCGGTGTATGGCTACCCACTGAACCACAAGTGCCACCCCACATGGCTTTTTAAATTGCCAAGTTCAGTTTTCTTTAGTCTCGACCTTCTTTGAAGCATGTATTGGGTTTAGATCATTCCCCAAAAGATACAGTTCCAAATGCCATAATCTCAAATTTTGAAATCCTGAAAGATCAAAATCCCTAAGGTCTAAAAATCCCAAGAATTATAACTATAGGATAGTTGCATTATGTTAGGTGGAAATATCACCTTGTTATTGTCTTTATTTGGAAATTAATTGTGGTTTAAGGAGATGCAAATGGCTATCAGTTTGCCAAAAGGAGGACTTGTGGATGATTACATAATTTTAGTTGTCATCCTAACTGGATTAAGGAATACCTAGAAGCCTGGCACAGCATGATATTGTGAGGGTGTTTACAGCGGTGACGTGTTAGAGTCTGAGTAGTTAGGTGGGAAAGGTCTGCCTTCAGCGTTGGTGGGCGTAATCAATCAGCAGAGGACCTGAAGAGCACAAGTACAGATGGGTCAACTGATCTCTGAGAGATGGGACAGAGTTTTCTTCTGTTACCTTGGGCATCAGAATTCCAGGCTCGCCAGTCTTTGAATTCTGGGATTTAACACCAGTGGCGTTTTGGGGCCTGAGGCTTTTGGCCTAAGCTGTACTGGTATCATTCCAGGATCTCGAGCTTTTAGATGGCCTGGCATGGGACTGCTCAGCCACCATAATCATGTGAGCCGATTCCCCTAGTAAATCCTCTCTCATATGTCTAGACACCTCTCCTATTTGTTCTGCCTCTCTGAAGAACCCTGATGGGGAAGCCAAGTGTTATTCCTTTGTCAGCCTAAATAATAGAGAGACTCTAAAGCAAAGATGCTTACTTGGGAATAGACCATCTCAACAGGAATATGCATGTCAGAGTAATCATGTGTGCATAGTCAGGAAAGTAAAGGAATATAAAGGTTTTTAAAGGAAAAAAAAATAAAGATTACATAACTGTTTAAAAATATTTACCCTTGGCTATAATGATCAATAACAAGGGTGAAGCCAGTCTGAGGTCAAACAAGTAGTTTCTGGACAGATGTCCTTGGAAAAGTATTTTTTGTGCAAGGTTGTGATGGCTTTTGCTCAAGATTTTTATATAGTCTTTTTCATTATCAGGCATACAAGTATGAGAATACTTTCTTCATGGCCTTTCCTGGCTCTGTTTGTAAGGGTTTTCTTACCACTAGTGACTCCATTTTGATCCTGACAGCTTTCACACCTTCTCCATGTATTTCTTACAACACAATGGAAGAGATCTATGAAATTGTTCCCTCTCAAAAAGGCTATGGTGAGTTAACTACACGAGGCTACTTCATAGTAAAAGACAAAAATTTAAAAGCTAAGTATTATTGGTGTTGTAAGAGCAGAAAATCAATTCTGAAGGCCAAGCAATAGCCAGGCTTTCAACCAGACAGGATACACTTACAAAGTTTGTATGCTACAACTACTCTCCAAATTCAAGGGCAGCCAGTATTTTAAAGATCACAGCAGTAAAAACACATGGAAAAAATACAAGACAATCTCCCCTGCCATATTATTCAATCATGTCCAACTTCTGACTTTTCATAGTGCTATGCTGTCTTCAAAAACTGCCCCTTGTCAGAGAATGAAAAGAATTTGACAAGCTCAGTGCCCGACCTTCTGAACCAGCATACTTACTAGTACCGAGGTTTCTCTCATGTTAATAAAACACATTAAGTGGTGAACTATTCTTGATTAGGGATTTGGCTGTCAAAAAATATAGACTTCTTACATTTACCAATAAATCTAACGTAGAAAAACTAGCACATGCTTCACTTTGGCTAATGGATGGCACTTTCAAAAGTGTCCTTTTTTTTTTTTCAAATCAACTGTGGAATTAGAAAATTCTAGAATTTGTTCACTTGTTTCTATAGGAATGACTGGAAAAAAGTGAAGCATACAAGCATGGCATACAAGCATGAGAATACTTTCTTCATGGCCTGAGAAAGGGCAGAGCAGTTTCTGAAGACTTTATAAACACTTACTTAAAAAGTTTGTGGGCTCGGCGCCTGTGGTTCAAGTGGCTAAGGCGCCAGCCACATACACCTGAGCTGGAAGGTTCGAATCCAACCTGGCCCCGCCAAACAACAATGACGGCTGCAACCAAAAAATAGCCGAGCGTTGTGGCAGGCACCTGTGGTCCCAGCTATTTGGGAAGCGGAGGCAGGAGACTTGCTTGAGCCCAGGAAGTGGAGGTTGCTGTGAGCTGTGAAGCTACAGCACTCCACCCAGGGCAACAGCTTGAGGCTCTGTCTCAAAAAAAAAAAGTTTGTGGAGGACCAGGTACGGTGGCTCATGCCCATAATCCCAGCACTGTGGGAGAGCAAGGTGGGTAGATTGCTTGAGCTCGTCAGTTGGAGATCAGCCTGAGCCAGAGTGAGACTCCATCTTTAAACATAGCTGGACATTGTGGCGGTGCCTGTAGTCCCAGCTACTTAGGAGGCTGAGGCAAGAGAATTGCTTGAGCCCAAGAGTTTGAGGTTGCTGAGAGCTATGATGCCATAGCACTCTACCAAGGGCAACAAAGCAAGACTCTGCCTCGAAAAAAAAAAAAAGTTGATGGACTTTGTGGAAGAAAATGGATTTCAATTGAATTGCCAAATAATGACAGATTTGGAATTAGGTATAGATCAAAGCTTCTAAAAGTAAATTTTAAGATGTTATCAAAAAAGTTTGTTTTTACTATTTAGTCTAATGCATTTTGCAGAAAATTCAGATGAGTGCATTGGCCCTGCAATATGACAATGATAAGAGCCTCAGTCTAAAAGGCTTCCTTTGCCTGCCTTGGCTTTCCTTTTAGCTGATGACATTCCAGGAACTTTGAATACATTAAAACCGTGTTTGCCTGAAGCTGCCAGTGAAGTTCCAGATGATAAATTGTCAGCATTATTTTTTACGGTTTGCTGTATATTTCATTTTCGCATCAATTCTAACACTGGAGGTAGAAATTGTGCAGAGACTTTCAGAAAGTTCCAGTTTGCTTTATGTAGTGTTTACAAATTTGAATCCACAAAAGTGCATTACTATGGTACACCACTGACTTTTTATGTAAGCATTATGCATAAACATAAAAATGTTGAAACTTCCTCTGTAATGAAGAGATGGCCTTTTTGTACATCTGCATTGGTGAAAAATAAAATTTCTCTAGGTCTTGGCCCTTTGCTGTCTGTATTAGTGAGTTATCTTGATCTTTGATCAATATCATCAAATAATTTAGGTTTCTCGTTATAGTGTTCCAGAAGAGCACAGTTATAAAGCAGGGTGGGCACAGTCACCTAGCAGTGGTATGTGCTTGTACATTTCCCCTTTTGACCTCTTTATGAATACGGTTCATCCTCTTTATGAATACGGTTCATCTGCTCATAACGGTTACAGCCACGTGACCACTGTCGTAAATATACTCGAGTACTTACGCTCACAAAAATATGAATGTTATTTTCGCCTGTTTTATTGTGTAAAGTGACCTGTGGACGGTTCTGTCATGTTTTTATGTGTTGCTCAAATAAATTTCCTTTTAACATATAATAAATGTCTATTGAATAATTTTTTAATTTTTTTTCAGAATTATATTTTCAGGATTTTGATCTTTGGGGATTTCAACATTCTAGATGATGGCGTTGGTGTGGGTTTTTGTGATAATGACGGACTCCCCGTGTGAGCTCGTCCTTACTGAAAACCTCTCCTCTTTCAGCTTCTACATCCCCAGGCTCTGGGTTTGCTTTAATTGCTTTTCCTTCTTATATCTCTGATTCTTCCCTAAGTCAGGTTCCCTGTTTTTTGGTACTTACTGTTCCCAAAATTCTTAGGGCTCGAAGTGTGGTCCAGGGACAAGCCACATCAGAGCCCCTGGGGGGTGCTCGTGTAAAAGCAGGACCTGGGCCTCACCGGCTTCTACTGAAGCAGCCTCTGTACTGTAGTAAGGGCCTCAGGTGATCCGCTGGCAGGAGAGATGCTTAAAGCACATAATACGTCCAGGTTCTGGCCTCTGCCCTTTACTCTCTTTTTCCGGACAATCGTACCTTCACCAGACTTTGAAGTTTATGTCCTATGACTTTCAATGTAACTCCAGCTATTGTGACAGTCAGTGGAGAACCTGCAGCCTTGGGGCCACATGTGGCCTTCTGGATCCTTGAGCAGCCTTTTGACTGAATTCAAATTTTACAAAACAAATCATTTTATTAAAAGGGGTGCAGCAGAGAAAGGTGAGGCTTTTCTCACCTCCTTGGGCACTTAGAAAAGAGCAATCCTAAAATTAGAAGGCCAATAGGTACCATGAGCTAAATGGCTGCCATGGACTAATTTCCACTTTCTATTCTATCTGCCCAAACGCTCAAGCCAGAAACCCATTATCTCTTACCTTCCCACCCTTCTCCCGTTAGAATGTTCTCCCAGGGGTAGAGTATTCGAATATGGAAACATCAGCTACCGAGAATTTCATGGGAAAATTAAAAATCAAATGCTTCTATTTTGTAATAAGTCAGTTTTCCCCCTTTCCTTCCAGCCCAAGTGGTGGGGTGGGGGGTGACAAGTTCCGTGGAGGTCGTCTGTCAGATCTGGTTTGCTTGCTCCCAATGCACGAAGTGATGTTCATCAGAAAATGCCTTGAGTTAGGCACAGTCTAGCTCTTTCCTTTGTTTTGGGTGAGAGTAGAGGAAGAGCTGAATCCTAAACAAGTCGGTTCCGAGCGCAGAGGAGGCCTTTCCTACTACGGGATGGCAGACACGTGTGCGTCCTGGTGCGCTTCCCACAGCCCTTAAAAGGAAATAGCCATAAGGTGTTCAGTTTTCTTCTTTAGGACTTTAGTTGGCCCCTGAGTTAAGCGTGTGTAATTTTAATCCATGTGTGGGGTTGGCGACGGCCAGTTGCATTTCAATATCGGCGTCCCCTCCTCGTCAGGGGCAGAATCCTGAGTTGATCTGAGGTGAGTTCCCCCCTGCTGTCACTGGGATGTGGGCAGTGAAATGCCACATCCCCAGCATCTCCGCCTCAGACACCCTCCTCCCGCCTGGGCCTGGAGTGAGCATCCCCCCTGTGCTAACTTCAATGCTTTGGGACAGACTGTTGCTCTTGTTGCCAACAGAAACTTCAAAGGGGCGTGCTGTTTCTGTTGGCTCAGCTCCTGCAGGTGCCCTGAAGCCCCACACAGTGAGAAGCAGGGGGGCTCTGTCAGCCTGTGCTGGGCAACGTGCTCCAGGTCCTTCGCCTCCAATTCCCTTTTCCATGGAGACAGGGTCAGACAGGTGGCTTCGCGTCTATGAGTCTCTTAATAGCATCATTCACCTGGATGGTGTCTACACAGCCATTTGCTCTCTGGACTGGATAACAAATCATCATCTGTAACGCAATTTGCATGGGGAAAATGTGTTTGGCTCTCCAAACGTCTAATTTACTCAGCAACATTTGCAGCCCAGCCTGTGTGTGTAAGTGGATGGCTGCCAGGGTATGTGGACTGAGATGAATCAGGAATCAAGAGCCTCAAGATGAAAAATGGATTCGATTCCTAAATATGGCTCTGACGATGCACAGGAACAGATTTAGAGAAGTAAAAGCCATAGATGGTTGAATTCAGTGGGGTAAAAAAACAACTAGCAATTTGATGTAATTCAACTATTTCCTCTCTCACCCACTTTGCTAGAACCAAAGTGGTTTAACCTCTTTTTTATTTAATGCTCCAAGATATCCTTAGATAGAAATGTTAATCAGGCCACCATTGAGTCACAAATACATCCCCCCAAATGTCCCTGCCTGATAAGACAGGAATAGCTGTTCAATGTTCCTCCTATTATCAAATAATTTTTTTTACCAGGATTAGCACAGACAAACATCTCAGTTCAGCATGACTTTAAATCCTTTAAACCAGAGGATGTTATTAGGCCACTATTACTCCTCTTTTTTTTTTTTTTTTTATTTTAAGAAATCATAGAACAAATAACTTGAAGTGTACATGTTTCATGGGATACATCTCAGATTTATTTCTTTGTAACTTGTCAATTTCCTGTCACTGGCGAAATCCTTGTAAGGGGGCTAGCAATACAAAGAATGAATACTGGAAAAATAGCAATTTTCTGTAGTTTTCCAATAGGGAGGATTAAGAAATAAAAGCTAATTAAATATGTGCAGATCCAAAAGGCTCAACCCAGAGGGTAACCATGGAGAATATGATGTGAGTAAGCAGGGGTGGTGCAGAGCGACCAGGACCCATCTCCTTGGGGACCCCAGGCCTAAGAACAAATGCAGGCTCTGTCACTTGTTGGGTGTTGGGCTTGAGGAAGATGGTGAACATGTTTAAGCCTCAGTTTCTTCCTCTGTAAAATGAGGATTGTAATATAAAATGATACCGACTGCTGTCATTGTTTAGCCAAAATAATCACACCAGGCTTGACATGGCACTGATGAAAAGGCCTGTGGTTTAGAATGTTGTGATGGCTCTTTCAGGCTTTGATGACCCATCAAATATTTAAAGTAAATTCCACATTTGCTTTTAAAATTTGACAGAAGAATTATTTTTAGAATAGAAGGAGACCTTGTTTCTTTTTAATGCACTGTTTAAATTTCTTTATTTTCTTCATAGTGTCTTTAAGATTTTCCTCCCCTCCCCTGCCAAAAGGAGCATAATTATATCCAAATCTCACCATTATAATAAAAGGAGATTTTATAAACTAGTCTTCTTTTACTTTAGGCTACTCAATCAGCTTAAATTTTCATCAGAAGGACCAAGTTAAAAATCAGTTTGATGTATGGCCATAACAGCATTTGAAATAGCACAGGCACTTGATCTTTCGAATTTTCTCTACTTCAGGATCCTGGGTCCTAATTCCCAAGATAGTGTAGGATGGTGTTTATGGAAAAGAGAAAAACAGGGGCTGGGAGGGGAAAAGAGTGTGAATAGGCGATTCTTCTGTGAACATGAAATTTTGAGACACCAATCTCATATCCAAGTAGATACCACAACCACAAGCTATGGGGGTGGACGTGCAGAGCAATTGCTTTATCATTCATTGTGTCCTTTGAAGTTCTAGAAATTTCTTAGAGATGTTTGAGGGCATCAAAGGAATGGGGAGGGGACTTAGGGTCTTCCCACTCCACTGCGTTTCAACCAGAGCACTTACTCTGTTTCACATCATAGCTTCCATGACATTTCCTTTGAAAGAAAAAGAGAGACATCTCTATAACTTAAATTGAAAAACAAACAAACAAACAAAACCACCAAACATTGAATGTCAGAAGAAGTAAAGTGACGGCTGAATATATAAAATATGCAGATTTTTTTTTTTGGAAACACAAGGATGTATTGTTTGATCATCTAAACTGATTAATCTCTGGAATAGAAGACAAAGGGAGAAAGAAACAAGACTTTCATACAACCACAGTTAATAGTGGGATTATTTCATAGGCCTAATTCACTGGCAGATTCTCCTAGTTAACTGAATAATCTTCAAACACTCTATATGCATCTCCACAGATGACGTCAACAGTGACCTTTTGTGTATTACTTTTTTAAAGGCTCTACATGTCAGGAATCCAGTACAGTCTTAGAACACAGGCGTGATTTTATTCCTGTAGTGTATTTCCAGGACGTGCCTAAACAATGGATTGCACATGATGTCTCCTTCTTCAACACGTAGAAGGGGGAGGTGAAAAGCTAGACTACAGGCAGCATTTGTGGCTCAGTGGGTTGGGCTCCAGCCCCATATACCGAGGGTGGTGGGTTGAAACCCGGCCCCAGCCAAACTGCAAAATAGCCGGGCGTTGGGCCGGGAGCCTATAGTCCCAGCTACTTGGGAGGCTGAGGCAAGAGAATCACTTAAGCCCAAGAGCTGAAGGTTGCTGTGAGGTGTGATGCTACAGCACTCTACCAAGGGCAAAAAAGTGAGACTCTGTCTCTAAAAAGAAAAGCAAAGCTTGACTACATTAGATGATTTTCTTCTTCCAAAATTATTCACACTCAAGGAAAAGGTGGGGGAAACGATTGAATAAAATCTTGAGCTCCCTAAATCATGGAACAATATGGGAGTGATCCCATTTCCTGTATTAGCTCCTTCACGTCTCCTAATTTTGTCCCCCTCTTAAAGGGCCACCTCGTCTCACTTTCTTCTTGACAGTTTTCATAAATTGCCCAGCACCTCTCAGCCAGTGTACTTTCCGAGCCTTGATTCTGTCATTGTACTTCACTCTTTAGATGTCTTCCCAACTCATCTGAAAGCTTCCAATACTAGAGCCTATCTTATATTTCTTTTATTCTTGATGGGGCCATACACTTGATGTTTAATGAAAACATTGCCAGTGCCCTCTAGATGGAGATCACCAGGAACACAGCTGTGGTTGAACAAGGTCAGTCTATAACTCATTGCTGTGGGAGAGAACATAGAGCCCAGGGTGCTTTGGGGAAGCAGGGTGTTAGAAACGACTAATCAAAGCTTTTGGCCTTGTGTTAAGTCAGTCTAGAGAGAGTGAAAGGAAGCAGGGCTTTGCTTTGATTAGATAATGTCAGGAAATGGGGCTAATTCTGGATTGGAGATCTTAAAAACATCTTCTCTAGAAGGAAGGATGACCAGACTGAGGCTGATGCTGTAATTGGTGAAACGGCAGCCGTCACTTAGATGAGCCAGGGCGGGTCGTTCTGTTGCTTAGACAATGTTCATGTCCCTGTATTTAGACATAATTATAGAGTGGTCTTATCTTTGCCCTGATTCATCGCGGTCACAAAGTGGCTTTGTTGAGTGTTGATGTTCTGTGACGTTGTTTACATCCAACAGGAGGGCACCAGGGCCTCGCTGGGAGCGCCAGGCCAGCGCCAGCGGCTCAGGCTGCTTTGCTGTTCCTCAGCATTGAGCCGACTTTGAGTGGCCTGCGTCTTCATTTTAAAGATCCTTGTTTGATACACTGGGAGTGGGTGGAAGGTATCCCAAGAGACAGGACCTCTGAGCTCCAATATCTGATCTCCCCTTTCCTACTTACGCTAAGGGCTTTATACAATTTCTTTTTAAGGCTGTCTTTTGATCTATCGAAGGGGTTGCCTTTAACTTTAATGGGGCATCCTCATTCTTTCCTTTAACTCCATCATTAGAATCCAATCTTAATTTCTTCTTTCTGCTAATGTTTAGCATGCTTGTCCCGTTCTTTAAAGGGTCACTAGGCGGCAGTGAGGTCAGCTGACACAGTAGGGTCCTCTGCCTGAGGACTGCTTTCTGACAGCCTGTGTGGCTATTTCAAAAACCGTCTGGTTTCTCCAATGCTTCTCAAGCTGATTGGAAGGTTTTAGTGAGAGTTTGCATGGATCTATTTGCCCCAATCATACCTAAAACATTTGTTTGTTGGTAATGAATAATGACGTTTGAGCAGTGGTTTAGAATGGTTTGTAAATCCTGGCCATGAAGTAGAATCAAAGGGAAGCTTTAAAACAGAGATCCTGGTTTAATTGGTCTGCTGTGGGGCTCAAGCAGCTATTTATTTCCTAAGAGAAAAAAAAAAGTACTCCCCAGGCGATTTTATAAAAAATAAAAGGGTTCTTTAGCCTTAGTTTATAGTGTAAATCATTCTTTAAGGAGGTCAAGGAAGTTTTGTAACTCTTGGTATCCAGGCTGATGAATATTTTGTCTTAAAATAATGACAACATGTCTGTTTGCTTTGGCTCATGTATGTGACTGGCTGTTGGACAAGCAACACTCAGTGAAAGACTCAACTGAAGAGTGAATCCTCTTAGAACAAAGCCAGACTGGCTAGTTTCTCCAAGGCTTGGGTGAGTTACCTTCGCTCTGTTTATCCCTGGTCATCCTCCCCGCCCTATAAACAGGATGAGGGAGCAGCCACAGTAAAAAAAAGTGAGTGCCGGTGCCTGGCGAAGGGTTGACAAGCAGACATAGAAACAGAGACTGGGAGGAAGCGGTGTTTATAGCAATGGAAAGGAAGCCCTCACCCCTGAAGGAACTGGGGGCTCTGGTGCTATAAATAGGCAGGCCGGTTATTTCCAACATTTGATATTCACCAATAAATGTTCTACGATGTATAGTAAATTACTCCCTGGGTTAATTTACAGCTGCCTATTGCACTTAGAACCTCTGCAAAACTAATTGTAGACTGAGCGATGTAACTTCCTAATGTATAAATAGGGATATGTTTCAAGCCACCGACTGCAGGAGCAAACACTGAAGACAATGACAGAGGTGTCACTGTCAACTCACTGAACTCCACCTTTTCTGTGGACACCAGCACCAAAGCCCCTTGAAAGTGTTCCTGAGTGACTGAAGATAGTGGTTACCCTAGAGAAAAATGTTTGTGGCAAAGAAAAGGCATAGAGTGAGAGATGTTATCTGAAATGTTTGAAACTGGATTGACCGATAGGATGTAGACATAGGATCAGATTCATTGTTAAGTGAATAACAAACTAGAGTTTGATTGCCTTCTAATGGGAGACAATGAAAAGTTTATTATCGTGGAAGTATGTTATGTGATGTTCCCAATGTTAAAGACGTTAACTTGGATTTTGGACAAAAATAAAGAGGAAATACAGTTGAGTGGTTAAGATTAAGGACTCTGGCGCCAGACTTTTTGTTTAAACACTAGTTCCATCAAGCACTATCTCTGTGTGATTTGGCATGAGTTATTTAAGGTCTCTGTACATCTTCCTCTCCTGTGAAACAGGGACATTAATGACTCCCATAGAAGTGTCGTGTGGAGTAAATTATAACCCCTGGAATGGTGCCTGGCACAGAGTACGCTCTTGTTTTAAATACCAGGTGCTTAGATTGTGGTCCTTTAGAGAGTTTGAACAGTCATGAAATGAATCTTGATTGAGTGGGGAGAACCTGCTGAAAAAATCTTATATATTGAAGATTACTTTTCTAAAATAAAAACTGGTTCAGTGTCAGCAAAATTTTATGCTCGATATCTGGTCTAGGGAATGAGGCTTAGGGAACCTCAAAACTGGGGCTGCGGCCTTTTTATCACTTGACTTTGTACTTCCTCTGACTTCTGAAAGGGAACAATAATTTATTTGAACAGAAATCCATTTCTATCTGAAGACAGGGTAAAAAACTCAAGCCTAATTAAAATAATTTCAATTTTTTTTGTTTATGGGGTAAATAACATTTAAGCATCTGTTATAGAACAGGAAGGGCTTTTGTGGGTATGGAGGACCTGAAGGACAGAAGGAGTATCTGTCGCCCTTTGTCACACATTTCCTTTCATCTTTGGGGGCTTTTCCAGGGCGAATTAGTAAACTCTCCAGTGACCTTGTCCCCTGAGCTGAGGCTCAGTCACCAATTTTTCTGGAAAGCAGGACCTACTAGGAGGTAGGCTAGCCACTCTGGGTTTGCAGTTAACTAAGCATCTTCTTTAAATGTGAATAGAGAAAACTGGATCCAAGGCACCATCCATGGGGAACGTTTCCACTCTGAGGCTGTCTGCTGGTCTTTCTTCATAAAGGAAATTAAACAGATTTATGATAATACATGAGCTCAGATGCTAGTGAGTAAATGAAAATGATTTTGAAGATATTCATGTGTCTGAGAAGGCAAGATAATTCATTCTGCTTTGATTACCTTTAAATGACACAGCACTGGAGTTGAAATTGAAGGTCCTGTTATATAGCAACCATAATCTAAATAATAACAACAGCAAAATCAGAAATGAATGTTTACTCTACCTTTATTACATTCTGGCATGCTTCCGTGCTTTCATATGAGGTATCACTCCTTACAGACTCCCAGCAACCTCATAAGTGCCACTACTGACGTCAGTCCCAGAGCACGGGTGGTGGGATCCCTCAAGTTAGAATCCCACAAGTTAGAGGAGGTAGGGTAAGTGGACGTGGGATTTACTCAAAGGCATGAGATGATTTAGAGACCATGAAGTCTGGCTCAACTCCCCCCGCCCCCCAGACCCTGAGTATCATGAGCCAGCTTTTCTTATGGAGTAACTCCTGAATAGAAAATGCTTTTTATGTAAAGCTCTGTTCTATTTAGTGAGTGCACGTTACTGAAACTATTTAATAATATTTTTTTGTTAGTATTATAAAAGTACACAATATAATTAAAAGACTTTTGGAAGAGGACAAAAAGTTTAGCTTGTTACAAGGCTGTGAACCAATCCCTGATGTAAGATGAGGCTTTTATCCCCACAGGAACTACCTCCCGAGATTTACATAATCTCTACTACTGCCCCCAATCCCTGAGTGAATTACACACTTTCACGAGAGGCCTCGCTCCCCCACCTTTCCCCTGACCCTGAAAAATTAGTATACTTTTCTACCAGGGAAAGAAAAAGAGGCTATTAGTTTGTGTCTGGAAAGAGGAAAGGAATTACTGAGCTAGTTATAAGCCGGGCACATGTGGAATCAATATAATTTTCCATTAGCTGGTTCAAAAACGTATTCGAATTATGCAGTTCTGAAATACTAAACTTCGGAATTTAGTTCTTAACAGGAAAGTTTACAGGATAGTTTGCCTAATGAGTGCTGTTAGTGAATTTGAATAGCAAATTGTTTAGAATCATTCAGAAGCAATCTTTATTTACGTTTTATTTATGTTTCCTGAAGGGCAGGACAAGTCCTTCCATGTATATTACTGGCTCTTTCTGTACGAGGGTGGTGGTGACTACAGAAAATTAGAAGAAACCAGGAAATGAGTAAATCTCTCTATGTAATTCATTAGGCTATTTTGATATTTGCCCATGAATTTGAAATCATACCTAATAAACTATAATTTGATTTCTATGCAAGATTTTTCTTAACGAATATGGCAGTGCTTAAGAATATGTGGATCTTGGCCAGGCACCCGTAGCACAGTGGTTATGGTGCCAGCCACAGATACCAAGGCTGGTGGGTTCGAACCAGGCATGGGCCAGCTAAAGCAACAATGACAACTGCAATAAAAAAAAAAATGTGTATCTTTAAATGAGACTTTTGAAGCAATAAGCTAAAGGTAAATAAATGAATAATATGGAGTTAGGTATCTACAAGAACTCCTAAGATGCCGCACCTCAAAATATAGTTGAACTGAGTTAAAAGAAGACAGCATGATCTAGTGGAAAGAGGAAGAGAGGCTGGATCCTGGGATCAGATGGATTAAAAATCTAACTCAATCGCTAAGTGTCTCTATGAACTATGGAAATATTGTTTAGCCTCCTTCCACCTCATTTTCATCATAGGTGAAATGGGGATAATTTTACTGATCTTACAGGCTTGCTCCAAGAGCCAAAAGAAATAAAGATATACAAAAAGCTCAACTTAGTTTTTTTCTGGGGGATGTAGGATTTGACCTTAAGAGACTCTAAAGTCAGTGTTTCTTGAGTATTTGGTTAAGACCTCTTTTCTGCCATTTGCAACATCAGGACATGCTTTTCTGGGCTCTGTTGCTGAAGCCCTAGAGTGCACCTGTCAAGACAGGAACAAGCTGACTTCTCTTGGATAAAAAGTGTTACCTTCCTGATGTCTTGTTACCCTTCCCTGTAGTTAGCCATAGTCTGCCTCAATGGTAACAACCTACAAATGTGTATGCACAGTAAGAATTGCATGGTCCTGCTGCATGTATTTGACACACTATGCTTTTAGGTATTTTGTGGACATGTGTTGAGCTATAAGACACTGCTCTATTCACATATACAGTTATCACCCCTGGAGTACATTTGCCAGTCTTCCTCTAATGTGTGCAATTAGGGTTATTTGTTTGTAGTGTGCGGGCATTAGCTGTCTCTGATGTCTACAAAGGAGGAAGATGACTGTTTACTCCTAAAATAGAGAAGTGGGGGAGTGGGGAGGAAAATTATTTTTGCAACATTATACAGACTGTCCATGACGAAGCAGGAATGGCAACCAAGTTATAGACCTCTTATCCAGTTCTCCCTCCCCTGAGCAAGGCTACTGCAACTCTTTGTGGGTGAGCAACTGCACCTTCACTCTTTGGCACAAACATGTTTTCCAGCAAAATGTTGCATGGACCTCTACCCACCCACATACAACTTATATTTAGCTCTGACAACAGGGTTTGCTTGACCAAGACGGAAATCAAAGGAGGTGTGAGACCATTAGAGCCTCGAAAAGGAGGAAGAAGCTAAAAGAACTGGCTCTGTAGAAGCTATAGAAAAATCTCTAAATGAGGTCTTTGGAGAGAAGCAGCTCTAACCCTGATGATGACAGAGTGAATTAAAATAAAAACGCTTCCAAATATCTGTTGCCAGGAAGCAGATGACATGCTAAATTACTCTGCAGATTGACTACTTAATTCAGTGATTTCCTGAGTCAGGAGTTGCCAGAAGAGCCATTTTGTCCTTTCTGGCAAAAAAGCCACTGGGATCGCTGTCTCCAGTCCTCTTTCCTCTGCTTCCTGCTGTAGGAAGGCCTGTTTCCTGCAGAGAGATGCCTGATTAGACAGCACTATTTTAGTAGGCAGGGGACTAGGTAACAAGTTAGGTCTTTCATTTGACATTGTTGTGGGCAGTGTGAACATTATCTGTATCATAGAAATCCAAATCCTTTTAGAAAATGTGAAATAGTGAATCAAAGTAAATTAGACAAAGGAAAAGTCTGAAAAGTTGCGTTACAACATTTCCATGGGCTTGATTTTAAATGTTTTGACATGCCTGGCTTAATTTTTTATAAAGAACCCTGTTTCAATCTCAATGCAGTTTTTTTGGAACTGAATTTTGAATGATGAGTTTATTTGCCAAACAAATATGATGATGCTTCCAAGGAGTCTGATGTTAGTGAGGGATGACTTTGAGAAGCACAGGAGTAGGCTAGTGGCTTAAAACCTGACCCTGAGCCAGAATGGGATTTTATAGAAGTTGGTGGATAAGTTGTTTGTATCCAAGCTTGTAACTACTTCTCTGTATTCTGTGAATACAGACCTTATTTCAGAAGGGGACAAATAAGATATGTATAATCCAGTGAAGCTAAATAAATAAAAAGCTTAGGACATGTAGACAAAGGAAATTGAAGATAGGAAGCAAATTGGAGCCACAAATGACTCAATTCACATGAAAGAGAATGAAGATGTGTTCCTTTTGATACTTGTTTGGCATTGATTCCTTGTGACTGGTGTTACTAGATGTGTGTGCTGACTACCCAATTGTAAGTCTCTCAAGGCCAAGGCCTCTGACCTGGGCTTCTTCAAGATCCATGTCTAGTTGAGAACATTGCTTGAAATCTTTGCCCCTTAAATGTTTGCTGGTGTTGATGGTGATGGTTGGAGCTGCTTCTCATCCACAAGGGTCATCTACTTTGGAGCCCCTCATATTGCAAATCAATAGATAGACCAGAAATTATTGCTGGAATTGTTATTTTTGGATTACAGAGCATCTTGACTTACTTGCCTTTAAACAAATTTGAGGTCACTTTGTTGAATAATTTCCAATTTCTCCTTTTAGCTTTTCATTGCAACAACTGAATGTCAGAGAGCAATCTAGTACTAAAAGTATTCCTGTAGAAGAGAGTGGTGTCTGTGGTCAAGGAGTAGGGTGCCGGCCCCATATAACTGGAGTGGCAAGTTCAAGCTTGGCCCCGGCCAAAAACTGCAAAAAAAAAAAAAAAATTCCTGTAGAAGAAACACAATTATTGGCCCCAGGGTGTTATAGAAGGGACTCCTTTTCTAGTGAAGGGAGTGGCTGGTGGGTTAGATGGTCCTTTCAACCTCTATTCCGTATTTTACCCCAGGCAATGGCTTTACAATTGAAGCCCTGTAACCTATTCTCATATTTTATATTTCTTTAATTATTTTTGTTTATTTTATTTTATTTTATTTATTTGTTTGTTTGTTTGTTTTTGAGACAGAGTCTCACTATTTCACCCTCAGTAGATTACCATGGCATTACAGCTCACAGCAACCTCAAACTCTTGGCCTCAAGTGATTCCCTTGTCTCAGCCTCCCAAGCAGTTGGAACTACAGGTGCCTGCCACAACACCTGGCTATTTCTGTTGTTGTTGTTTTTGCAGTTGTCATTGTTTCAGCTGGCTGGGCTGGATTTGAACCCACCAGCCTAGGTGTATGTGGCCAGCGCCCTACCCACTGAACTATGGTGCCACCTATTTTTGCTAATTTTAATTAAAAATTTTTTATTTCAATATATTGAGGGGGGTACAAATGTTCTCGTTATATGAGTAGATTTTATAATGCTTTAGGCAGGGCTATAAATGTGCCCATCATTCAAGTAGTGTTCATTTTACCTGTTAGGTAGGTTCTTACCCCTTCCATTCTACCCCACTCTCCTTACTAATTTCCAGTGATTTTTACTTCATTCCATGCCCATGTGTGCCAATCAATTAGTTCCAAATTATTAGAGAGTGTATATAGTGTTTGTGTTTTCATTCTTGAGAACCAGCACCTACAAAGCTATAGTAACCAAAATAGCATGGCATTGATACAAAAATAGAGAAATAAACCAATGGAACATGATAAATAACCCAGATATAAAACCACCTACCTTCAACCAACTGATCTTCAGTAAAGCAGACAACATACACTGGGGGAAAGTATATGTATGTAGTAAATGGTGCTGGGGAAATTAGAAAACCACATGTAGAAGAATGAAGCAGGATCCCTGTCTCTTACCACGCACAAAAATTAATTCAAGATGGATAAAAGGTTGAAATGTAAGGTGCAAAAATGTAGACATTGGTGTAGGCAAGACTTTATGACTAAGACCCCAAAGGCAATGACAACAACAACAAAGATAAATAAATGGGACTTGATTAAATTGTATTTCTTTAATTCTAAAGAAAATAATAGAAAGGAATACTTGATAGGTGCCTTTGAGGTTTTAGCTCTTGATTTTTTTAGGGGATATTTTTCAGTAGAAGGATTAGACATGTCTGAGGGGTCACTGACTGTATTACCAACCAATTTGGGGATTTGTTGTCACCTCTGCAAAAGAAGGTCAAAAAAAAGAAAAGAAAGAAAAGAAAACAGGAAAAAAAAGAAAGAAGAAAGAGAGAAAGAAAGAAAGGAAAGAAGGAAAGAAAGAAGGAAGGAAGGAAAAAGAAAGAAAGAAAGATTTTTGCTTTCTCATGGCATTTTTTTCTAATAGCTCTGGTAAAAAGTTTAAGATGAAAAAAATCAGGGTTTTGGCAATATTGTTGTTCAGATAAGCTATTCTACTCTATTAACAAAGGTAATGGATAATTAATTATAGTATACATCAATATAGATAATTAATTCAGTGTATTATTCCTTCAAATAAAGGAGAAAAATTTCTAAATAAAATCCTCTCTACCTGTAAATATGACATAGATATAAATTTTATTTTGTCTATATTTTGAATTTCTTTCTTATTTGTATCTGATATCCTCCAGAGGACCAATATAAAATAGAGAACAGATCTCACCTGGAAGAATAAGGGGAATAAATACAAAATAAAAAAATTTTAAAAACCTTTTGAAAAAAATAGTTGTGGTAGGTGAGGAAGAATTTTTATATATTAAATTTTATTCTAAAGCTGTAATATTTAGGGAAGTGTGTTGGTGACAGAAGTGTAGACTTCCCAATGAATCAAAGTAGCACAGAAACATTGTATTATAAAAATCTAGTATATATGAAGGTAATATCATGAAAAAATTTAAAAAGAGAATATTTAATAAATGAAGTCAGAACAATTAATTAACTATATAAATAAACCCCCCACTATATTCTCATTTAATACCATACACGAATGTAGACTAAGATGGCTAAAATAGTTATACACTAAAATGAAACCATTAAGCAACTGAAAGAAAATTTAGGTTCTTATTTATTTGATCTCATTATGGAAATAAGCTTTATTAAAAAAAAAAAAAAAAGGAAACCCTGAAAGGGAAGATTGTTACATTCGAAAATGTACATAAAGAACATTTAGGAACCTTGCGTGTTTATTTATTTTGAATAGTAAATAATTTTGAATAATATTAGCAACATATACAACACTTTTACAATGATTATGTAAAAGTCTCTTATAAATCAACAAAAAAATATGAAAATAGCAAATTATCAGTTGAAGCTATTTAACAGTTATTCACAACAGAACATGTGCAAATATCTAATACACATCGCAAGCTCAGTCTCTGGTAATAAAAGAAATGCAAATGGATCAATGTGATATCTATTTTCCTCATTAAATCATCAGAAGTTTTGAAATAATACTGCCCAGTGTTGTGAGAGTCTCTATTCATTGCTGACAGGAATAAAAATATATAGTTTCCTGAGAGACGATTTGGACTTTTTTTTTTTTTATTAAATCATAGCTGTGTACATTAATGGAATCATGGGGTACAATGTGCTGGTTTTATATACACTTTGAAGTATTTTCATCAAACTGGGTAACATAGCCTTCACAGCATTTTCTTAGTTATTGTGTTAAAACATTTATATTCTACATTTAGTGAGTTTTACATGTACCCTTGTAAGACACACCGTAAGTGTGGTCCCACCAATTACCCTCCCTCCACACATCCTCCCCCCTCCCCTCCCCTCCTGGAATTTTTTTTTTTTCCTTTTGATCCAGAAGTTCTACTTCTAAGAATTTACACAAAGGAAATAATAAGAGGTACACACAATGATTGATGTGTGTGATCACATGGCATTGTCTTATATAATACTAGGGAAACAGCAAATGTTCAACAATAGGGAAGTAATTGAAGGCTTGATAGACCTATATGATGACTTATTACATAATCATTAGAAGTTGTGTTTCTAAGAATAACGACAAGTGAAATGTTAATATATTTTTAATTAAAAAAAGGCAGGATACAAATCAGTATGTTCTGAATATTAAGGGACGTAGAGGGCATTGGAAAACACGAAGATATCTTGTTTTCCAATGTGTTGTGGGTATATAATAAGAAAAAAATAGTGACAGGAAGGAAAAAACCAGAAATTGACAGTTTGGGTAATATTTCCCATATTGCAGATAATGGATATTTTTAATATTTTATTTTTATGCTTTTCAGAATTTTCCAAATTTTAATTTTATAGTAGGAAATAAATCACACCATAAACAAATATTCCATTTGAAAAAATTTAGTTATTTTTTTTGCTTTGAGTGCTCGGAAATAAATTTCTAGGTGCTCGGGGTGATAAGAGTTCCCAGACCAGGGTCTGACCATCCCATTTGACAAACAGGGCTTATCTGCTCCTTCCAGTGGAAGAGAGAGTGGCCAGGCCCCTTTGGTTCAAGTGGCTCTCCTAAACAATACAGTTAACTTGGCAGTTTATAAGGTCAATAAAAGGGTTGGTCAAAAAAAAATGAAGCACGTTGGAAAGGAAACAGAGACAGAGAGGAGATCAGACACAGGATGGGTCTTCTCCTCTGCAGACCTGGTCCTCTGTTACCGTCTTGGTCTTGCCTCTGTCTCAGCGCAGGCTGGCAGGGTAAGCTAGGTGGACTCCGGCATTCAAACCTTCTCAGCATGTGTGTCCAGGGGTGGGTGCATTTCTATGACAGTCAAGGACAGAAGTCTTCTGCTGGAGAACTCACCCAGCTGCAGGAGTCGCTGAGCACAGAGCTTGGCTAGCCACATGAGTATAAACGGTACTTATCAGTCACAGAGGTCTTTTTTTTTAATTAATTTATTTTTTATTGTTGGGCATTCATTGAGGGTACAAGAAACCAGGTTACACTGATTGCATTTGTTAGGTAAAGTCCCTCTTATAATTGTGTCTCCCTCCTTCCCTCTCTCTGCTTTTCTTTTCCACCACCTCCCTCCCTCCTTCTCTTTCTCTCTGCTTTTTGCTTCTAAAAGTTAACATGTTGCATGATTTATATACGATATCCTTTCCTGCTCTAAAGTCTTAACTTATAGTTCTTACTAAAGGTATTTTTTTTAACCTTTCAGAGAGAGAAGAGGGAAGATGAGAGAGAGAGAGAGGGAGAGATGTTTTCTTCTACTTTAAAGCAAAGCAAGGTTACCGCTGGTCCCTCAACCTCCAGTGGGAGTGAGAGCAGTGTTTTAGAATCAGACAGTATGCAGCTGGAAGAGCGGCAGGGCCTGACAAATCTAAAGTACCCAGTGAAGGTTTTTCTATTACCCTATCCCTGATTAGGCATAGAAGGAAGAAATTCAGCCTCATTCTGTAACTTAGCACTTTTCCAACCAGTCTTGAGTGTATAAACTTGGGGAATCCCCAAATAAGCAGGTGACACATAAAGGGCCTGAGCTTTTTGATCAGATGAGAGAAAGTACCAGAGATCAGACTACATTATTACCCATGACCTCTGAATTACACTTGTCACAGAGATGTCTGTTTCTCCAAGTTCAATCACTGAATCCCAGTCTTCCTGTGCAGAACATTTCAAAGGTGAACCCTCCTGCAAGTTTCCTTCTTCTGCAAACGCTCCCCTCTAGGCATTGTTCTAATTAGGAGACTTTAATATGCATCTGTCATTCTAGGAGGGAAATGATAATTTTCTAGAAGTCTCTTGCCTTACTCAGTTTTTCATCCACGGTTTTATCCTATGTCTTTTGATCTATGTACTTGCTCCCTTTTTTCTTCTGCTTTCAGAACCTAAGGTACTGGGGCAGCAGGTGGAGTTATAACCCCCTCCGCGTCGGTAAGGCAGGGCCAGCGGTGGCACTTATTGCACTCTTGCCCACTTCTATGCATTGTCTTGCAAGTACCACTTGCAATTAAAGTTGCAACAGGTGTCTGTGAGTGGGCTCTGGGCTTCCTGCTACCGGATTTGTTTCTGTTATACTTTGGACAATAGCTGGGGACACTGGCACCTGGAAATATAAAGAATAAAGATTAATGTATGATTAAATATCCCTAGACCTTAAAATAGCATTTGTATGCACTAACAACTTCCTGTGAGATGAAAGACTGTTTATTATATCCTTATAAAGGCAAAAGCCTTTCTTCACTTGTGAGCTTTTGCAAGATTGCTTTTGACTGAGGCAGCATGCTTCTGATCTATGGCACATGTAGTTGTGACTACCATGGCCCCTTAAAACACATGTGCTCTAGGGAAATTTGTTACTAAAGACTACTATTCTTTGCAATATCGTTTCACTATGTAAAAGAGTCTTTTGAGAGTGTTTATGAAACATGATGGCTGATATTTAGCAAAAAGACATTCAAAAAATGTAAAGACAGTAAGTCAGTTTTTTTTTAACAAGTGAACAGTTTATTAAGAATTAAACAAAGGTATGATGTGATACAGTACAAGCAAGACACTCAAGATAGGTGTAATAGTACTACTCACACAAAAATTTCACCTCAAAAAAAATCACAAGACAAAAGAGAAAGCAATTTCACTGTTATAAGATATTTCATGCAAAATATTAACTCTGCCCCCC
>CAUYON010036054.1:0-28551 GCA_963573935.1 Arctocebus calabarensis
AAACAACAATGACGGCTGCAACCAAAAAATGGCCGGGCGTTGTGGCGGGCGCCTATAGTCCCAGCTACTTGGGAGGCGGAGACAGGAGAGTCGCTTGAGCCCAGGAATTGGAGGTTGCTGTGAGCTGTGATGCCACAGCACTCTTTCCAGGGTGACAGCTTGAGGCTCTGTCTCAAAAAAAAAAAATAAGAAGCTGAGTTAACTTTGCCCACATATGCACACGCATATACATTTATACACAATCCATTTAGATAGAAGCTAGCAGTTTTTCAGAATCCTAAGGAATATAAACTCGATGAAAGAAAGAATTACTCTACATTTTTTATTCATTGCTGTATCTTAAGAGAAATGCTTGGCATATAATAGAAAAGCAGTAAATATGGCTAAATGAATGTATTAGGTGAAAACTCCTAGAACTTCAAAGGAATGTAAGGAACAAGCATCAAATAAATCTGTAATCAAACAAAGCATAGGCAAAAAGAAATATTAAAGTGCTAATAAACCTTTATTAGATACCTAAAGAAACTAATCATTCAATTTTGAAAATAAAACCATTTTCAACTGTACAAAAGAACTGAGAAAATTTACCATCCCACAATTCTTTCTGACAAGAATTTATACTCTAGGAAATGAAAAATGAGTCCCCAAATCCTAAGAATACTCAAAATTCAAAAGAATATGATGAAAGGAACCACTAACATTAGCAATTCATTTTTTTGTTCCGTTTCTTCTCCTTTATTTCACTCTCAAAGTCAGCAGTTACTTTTCCTGTTGCTCCCTTTACGTGCCTTTCTCTTCCGTGTGTTTCTCACACTTTTTTTCTTTGTCTTGAATTTCAGCGCCTACTCCCTGGCACCGAGGTGTGCCTCAATCCTCCTTGTGGATTATTACTCACTTTCTAACGTTCAGGTCAAGTTTTATTTAAACAACTTGAAAAGTGTTCAACCATTATCTTCTTGCTTCTGCTACAATTTTAAAGGAGAGTCTCTCTTCTCTCCTTTAAAATTTCTACCACATAAATTTTATATCTCTTCACTGTATACCATATATCTCTTGTACTATATTTTTGCTTTTCCTGGTGTTTTGTCATCTCTATACTTTAACCTGGATATAATCTATCCATCTCTCTTTTGTTTCACCAATACTCCCATCTGTTATATTTCTTCAACCATCAGGCTGATCCACTGGATTTTTATTTAATATACTTATATATTTTTTGTCCCTAGAATCTGTTCTTGGTACTTCATTATGGATTCTAATTTTCTTTTACATTACCTATTTGTTTAACTATTTTGCTTTTGGATGATATCTATAGGTGTTTTAATGGCTCTACTAAACCCAACATTTAGATTACACACAGGTGAACTATCATTACCTTTTTTTTCCCCCTTGTTATTCATTTAAACCTGTCACCTCACATACTTAACCAATATTTTCATTTACCAATATACCATGGAAGCCTAGATGCTTAGTGTGTGCTTATATAAATAAGTATAAAAAAGATAAAAATATTTATCTGGATAACAAAGTTATGAGAATTTTATCTACTTTATATTTGTAATTACTTAAAATATTTTCATGTAAAAACTATAGAATGAATAAAAATGAGAGCTATATTAATGTGTCAACAGAATTCAAAGGAGTTATTCAAAAGAATTGTGTTCAAGAAATATAGTAAGTTGGGTGATGCCTGTGACTCAGTGAGTAGGGCACCAGCCCCATATACGGAGGTTGGCAGGTTCAAACCCAGCCCTGGCCAAACTGCAACAACAACAAAAAATAGCCCGGTTTGGGCCTGTTAAACAACAATGACAACTACAACAAAAAAAATACCTGGGTGCTATAGTGGGTGCCTATAGTCCCAGATACTTGGGAGGTTGAGGCAAGAGAATCACCCAAGCCCAAGAGCTAGAGGTTGCTGTGAGCTGTGATGCCACAGAACTCTACCAAGGGTGACAAAGTGAGACTATGACTCTAAAAGATAAAAAAAAAAAAAGGAAACAAGAAATATAATAACCTTTCACAACAATCTTCAAACCAAAAAATGCTCAATATAGTACCTTTCCTCAAACTTTAAGAAATTTTAGAATTATAATTTTGCATGGATTTAGAACTGAATCAGTTCATCTTCATTGTAAAGAAAGTATATTCCAAGAGTTTCTCATGATTAATAATTTTTTACTGGTGTAATAAATTGAGTCTTATACCAGTTTGGCAATATTATCATAAAATATCCATTTCAAGCACAGTAATTTATTTCAAATAGAGAAAGCTTAATGTACTGATTATTCAAAAAAAAAAAAATACCTCATGTTGTTTAAATTTTTCTTCCCAAATTGTCTCTTCTTTATGGAGTTCATCATTCATCTTATCCTGCTCTTGCTGAATATATGATAAAAATGAAATAAATATCAAAGACTATTTTGTTCATTATATACATCATTATAACATATATTTGTTAAACATTACAATCTTCCCAGTAGTCCTTAGTTTTTAGTACTGGGATAACAATTTTAATCTCGAATTAAATGTCATAGACATGATATGTAGAGCTCCCTTTCTGAGGATATAAAGATGTTTGCAATCTGGTAAAGTTTTTAAATTACTTGAATGTTTATTCACAGAATAAAACTATGTTGGCTAGAATGCTGTTGAGAATCGCAAAAACTGCAAATAATAATGTTTGTAAAATGGGTTTTACAATAAAATTGTTTTATCTTCATATTATACCATTTTGTTCACATGATAAATGAGTAAGAAGTGGTTTTCTTTCAATAACTCGTTATTAGCACATATTTGGTTGAGGATCTGCCACATAAACAAAAATCAGTAAAATACAACACCCTTCTCCAAAAACTCTATAATATGGAAGCACTATGAAAACTTTACACATACCTCAAATTTAGTGTAATATCTTTATCACACTCTAAAAATTATAAAGGTTCATAATACAAATGAGTGTTATAAATAGAAGATCATGAAAGGTCTTATGCAAAAGTTATTACTTGAACTTACTTGGTTTTCAAATGGTGGAACAGGTATTTTCAGAACTTAAATGTATTGAACCAGGAAAAAATTACAACCCCAATTTTAGGAAAATCATACATTTACATTAGACAAAATTGAAAGACAGCCAAGGAGATAATAAAAAGATCAGTGAAGAAGTAAGTTGGGGATCACCATCTGAGAATCAACAGGAACCTTCTGCAGTGTGACAGGAGTGGAAACAGATGGAAACGAATTACCACAAAATGTCAATTGACTAGCTATGAAGGAAGTGGGAACATTTCTCTAATTGTTATCTTACATTAGCTATGGGACCTTTTAAAAGAATTTAAGTAGGGGAATAACATTTTTTAAATAAATAGCTATCTCACAGCACTATAGTAGATAAGCTTAAGAAAAACAAGGCTAAAAGTTGACACTAGGACCATTGGAGCTATAAAGTAGAAGATATATGGGCAAGAAGATGGGTAACAAAACCATTAAAAAGGCTCAGCACCCATGTCTCAGTGGTTAGGGCCTTGGCCACATGCACCAGGGCTAGCAGCTTCGAACCCAGCCTGCTAAACAAAATGACAACTACAACAAAAAAAATAGCTGGGTGCTGTGGAGGGCACCTGTAGTCCCAGCTACTCGGGAGGCTGAGGCAAGAGAATCGCTTGAGCCCAAGAGTTTGAGGTTGCTGTGAGCTGTGAAGCCACAGCACACTACCGAGGGTGACATAGTGAGACTCAAAAAAAAAAAAATTAGAAGGAGGAGAGTAATAAAAGAGAGGGAAAAGTAAAAATTACTTTTCATTTTTCCAGCTTGGACTAATGACAATAATGTCGTTTATCAAAACTAAGAACTCCAGAAAAGGAGCAGGATTTGGGAAGAAAGATAATGCTTTCAGTTTTAGATGGGTAAAGTTCTGGGAATACAACTGTTTATTATAAATACAGATTTAATTCTGAACACCCAGGTCTGTGGGTAATATTATCATGAAAGAAAATACACGGAGTAATGAGAGCAAGAGACAAGGACACAACCCATGGTATTACTAGATTCAAGGACACAGAGAGAGAATATTAAGTCTAAAATGGATACCAAAGAGGAACTGTCAAACTTGAAGAAGAAAATCAAGAGAGAATGATCTGCTGGGTGTGGCAGTTCACACCTGTGATCCTAGCACTCTGTGAAGCTGAGGCAGGTGGGTCACTTGAGCTCAGGAGCTCTAGATCAGCCTGAGCAAGAGCAAGACACCATTGCTACTAAAAATAGAAAAATTAGCCAGGCACCCTGACCCATGAGGATCGCATGAGCCTAACAGTTTGAGGTTGCAGAAGGAGGATATCTTTCTTCCTGAGAAAAGAGGGAAGGCAAATTAAAAAAACAAAAACAAAAGATGAGTACACATGCTGATACTAAATAGCTATGGAATAGAAAGAAAAAGAAATTACAATTCATACAAAAATGTTATATGATCATTTGCTAATAATGAGGGGGGAGGAAGTAGCTGGAACGCTTAAGAAATTAAGAAAGCTGCTTTGGGAAATGAAAGAAGAAGCTGACAAAGAACCCAGAAAAGAATTGCTGAAAGTTAGTAATTTATATATTTAGAATCTATCATAAAATTGTTGAATAAATTAAAAAACATTAAAAACTTTTAAGACTCAATGCATAATAAAGCATACATTTAGAAATTAAACCTACCAATGCCATATTTTATATCATAATTTTATGATAAATTAAAAATTAGTTTCACAAAATAAGCTATTTTTTGAGAATGAGGCACACACGTTATATTTCTGTTGCATCATCTAAGCATACAATTAAATGCTTTCTCCTTGAGGTAGTCCATAAATTTTGGTTATAAAGGAAATGAAAATGCTGGATTGATAAATCATATGTTTCTTACATCTGAAAAGATCACTAATAATCAAATTTGAGTATTTCAAATAGTATTTCAAATATATTTCAGCACATACCAGCAGCTATTACCCCATTAATCTATATTATATTCCATGTTATTTGAAAATTTTTAAAAAAGCTTATGATTTTGGAAATCACTATGTAATTCTGGTCTGAAGAAAGAAACAATAACTAAAAGATAGTTAAAGATTACCATTAAAAAAAGATGTGGCAATACTGGCTCTAAAATGTATAATTGTTTTTAATTTGTTCATTTTCCATAAAGTTAGGAAATGAAATTTACTCAACATGGAAGGCTGGAAAACCCTGACTGGCCTAAATGACAACAAGCTTAACGCTCTCTATATGGAACCCTCACAACCAGCAACTTCAGAGTAATAGACATACATAAATCACTTTCACAACAGAGAAGTCAGTCCAGCCTGTTATCCAGACATTCTAAGAGCTCAACAAACTGCAAGCATTATCCCAACATTCACCCATATGCCACTATGTAACCTGATTGTGTTGACTTCCTGGAGAAACACACATACACATACAAACACACCAGAAATAAATACAATATTCTTTCTCATCAAAAGATTTCTAATCCAAAAGATTATCTCAATTATAGGAGTGGTGCACAGAACGTCATCTAAATGGTTGAACCAATTCAACAAAATATGTTTTACATAATGGGTCAAATGCCAAACCACATCGCAAGGGCATTGCATGATGAAGAAAAGTTCATTACTTTTTCCTGTGAGTAGAAAGGTATTTTAAAAAGCAACAATTCTATTATAAATTTAAGGCTATCTAGGGATTATCAAAGACTTGAAGGCAGTCTCTGAATTCCTAATGAATTTTAAAGAAAGCTAATTGAGGAGTCCATATTAAGAACTGTTAAGTCAAAGTCCATTGTTTCCACTACTGGGAGTAATTAAAAGCCATAGAAGGAAGCTTAGTCCACCCTACACTCTATATATTGATATTCTTCAGAAGCAACTATTCTTTCCAATAATGTATAAAAACAAGCAAAAACACCTTCTGAATATTCTCTAATATCTTCTTTTCTACTTCAAATTGTTTCATCCAGCAATGTCGCTTTTCTTCCTCTTCTTGAAATTGCTTTTCTTCTTTATCCCTCTGAGCTTTGAGAGTTTCATTCTCTTTGTGTTCTATTTCTTTCTGTTTGTCTTGCCAAGCCTCAAAAGATTGTCTACATCTTTCTTCCACTTCACAGTATCCAAAATTTATATCAGCATCATCTAAATTCAATAACATCATTATTCTTAAGATAAAATCTTTAAAAACTGATTCAATTTAAATTATAAAAGTAATTTCAAAGTGAAAAAAATATAAAAGTATTACCAAATCAATAATACGCAAAAAGAAAATACATTCTTAAATAAACATGGATATTCCATTGAAGTCAATAAAGAAGTCACATAAGTTGCCTTAATATATTCCACAAAGCTTAATATAAAAATAAAATGTGTTGAGTATGTGTGTGTGAGGTCGCGTATATGCACTTAAGAAAAAGCTAAAGGATATAGTTAAATGCTTAATAAATTCGGGGTAGTTTAGAAGAAAAAATAATCATTTTATCATGTACAGAACATTTGCAATAGACTGTTCATCGCAGTTCAATTTACAATCTCAAAAATGTAGCAACAGCCTAAATGCCCACCAACCCAGGAATGTAGTAACAAGCTGTGGTATAGACATATCATAATAACACTATTCAGTCATTGAAATAGATGGAGATTTACATCTTTTGTATTAACCTAGGTTAAGAATGAGTTGGAATGCATTCTTCTTAGTAAAGCATCACAAGAATGGAGAAGTAAGAATCCAATATACTCAATTCTAATACAAAGACAGCAAGATGGTCTAATACAAAGTGGAGGGTAGGAGAATGAGGGAGGGGGAGAGGGAAGATGGAGTAGCATGCGTGTGCTCCCACTTAATGGGCACAATGTTAGGGTGTACGGCACACCTCTTGGGGCGAGACAATCATAAGAGGGACTTTACCTAACAATCAGTGTGATTTAATTCTTTGTACCCCCAATGAATCCCAAACAATTAAAAAAATTAATCAGGTTAACCTATTGCAATCAGCTATACATTTAAATCAGGTTTTAAAGGAGACATAACCAAAACTATGAGACTATGTAAGTAAATTATGTACAGCTAAGGCATAATATTTTTCAAACATTATAATTGTTTTTCTTAATGTCAAAAAAGTCTTAATCTTTTACACATAACCATAATCACATAAAAATTATCAAAAAAATTATTGAAAAATTTAGTTTACCTGATAAAACATGTTCATCCATAGGCAAATCATAGGGCTCAAGCTCAGGAGTAGAAGCAGGACCAGAGGAGCTGGCTGTACATCTCATAAATTCTTCCTTTTCTATTTCAGATAACATCTAAGGGGTTAAATGAGTACCAATGATTAGTGAAAGCCAAAATAGAAAGAAAGCTATCATTTTAAAAATACATTAAATATTTATATATAGATACCAAGAATTTTATTCACTCCAAACCTTTCTCAAATACACATCTATAGGACCCTGACAATTTTTCTTTTTATAATGAATAAAAATATTGTTCCATGCAAGCAGATGGTATTTTACCCTCCTTATGTTTTTTTTAAAACTATAATCAGTCTTTTATAATACATAATATTTGATTAAACTTCCTGATAATCATTTCAAAAATTTCTACTAATATTTGCTTTCCTCATATGAAAAAAAGAGAACTGTTCTTTACTTTAACCTGAATTATGCAAACTCTATTTTAATCAATAACTTTCCATAATCATATTTTTTACCATATAATTAAAAAGATACAGTATATTTATTCCAAATAAGTAGCTATATGATCATAAAAATTAATATTTCAAATTTGATTGTTACCAAAAAACAGAAAAGATAAAAAATACTCAAAGAAAAAGGGATTGATAAGTAATTTTCCATTTATCAAACATTTTAGGGAGAAGGAATAGAGTTAGGTAAAAAGAGAGAAAGTTAGATAAATTAACAGGTAAAAATGAGTCCCAAAAGTGAATCTACAGAAGAGACTTTCTCTTCAATACATTTGTAAGGTTTTAACTCAATGAAATTCTTTACTCTTTACTCTTACTTTTTTAAGTGTATTTTTCTTTTATCTGTCTCTAAAATACTATCATACGATCTTCTTACCTGAAGTTTCTATAGTGTTCAGTGTCTCTGCTAGAATATACTGTGTACCTAATAAAGGGAACCACACTGCAGTATAGTCAGTTTTCCTCAGATATGTTTTTTTAAATCATGCAACATACTTTTGCTGCTTTATCTATATATACATTAAATTCCCAAGTATGAAAGACTCAATTAAATATTTTTAATGTTCTTAAAAAATGATACTGGAGTGGTTTTATATTATATGCAAAAAGAAACCATAAAACCAAAAATGATTTGCTTGAAAAATGAATTTTAAAATTTCATATATTCTCATTTAGTGAATCATCCTTTATAAAGGGAAGAATAAATTTCTAACTGTAATAACAAAAGTTGAACATTTACCTTCAGTAATTGCCCTGGACTTTCTTTACATTCAGTTGGTAATCCTATTCTTAAATGCATATGATTATTAGAAACTTCTCTGAAACTACAGCCTATAGAAAGAAAAAAAATGTATTATAACTTCACATATTAGAGAACATACCAAAATCTCAAACCCTTTCCTAATTCTTCACTCTCAAATTCTACCACAGTGTATTCTTACTCAGTGAGAGTAATGCAAAAGGACAGAAAAATAATAAAAAAAGAAAAAATCTATTATTTTTTATCCTAAAACTAAAAGTGACAAATTTCTAAGATGCTCCAATTCTTTATTATTTTTAAGTTTAATGCCTGAAGTTTAGATCCGGGCATATAGAATCCCAGTTTGCTTGATATTACAATGAAACCTTGATCAGAAACTATCAAAGACTCAATGCTATCTGCCACAATCTAGCAATATAAAATTGCACAAGATATTGAAAGCACTTTAATAAAAATAATTAAAAAGACTGTAATTACTAACATATGGGAAGTAGAATTTTAATCCTCATTTAATTCCATTTTTTTCAATTTCATCATCTTTTTATTTTGTACAGATACATTAATAGTTATATTTCATCAATTAATGTGTTATAGCATGGTAAGCTTTCCAAATGCTAACCTATCTTTACAGAAGACCATTCTGCCAGTTAGGTGATTATTCATACCTATTTTGTAAGATACTATGTATTATTTCTTTGACACGTATTCACAATCTTTTAGGCATGCCTTCCTGTCTAAGAGGCTGAAAATAAAAAAAATTTAAAAACTAAAAAAAAACACCATGATCCAGATTTCTTTACAGCAAGGATTCTGAGAGTGATTTATGTTCTCCCCATTAATATATTTGCACAGTCATTATTTTTATAAAAATATTATGTATAAAATAGCAACTTCCAGTTTCTATCCCCTTCAATTTTTCATAAAAGTTATTACTACTGAAATATTACATATTTAATTACTTGTCTTATTACTATTGAAATGTTACATATTTAGCTATTTGTGTACTTTCTGTCTCCCCACACCGGAAAATTATAATAAAAGAGCAAAATCTCTGCTATATTTTCAGTATCTGGAACACAATCTGTCATACAGCAATATTTTCTAAATAAATATCCATGAATATCTAAGTTATATTTATACTAATATTTTCATAAATGGGATTGAATTTTAATGATGACTATTTTTGTGTCATTTATATTTGTCTAAGTCTTCTTTTTTAATTGGTGTGTTACTGATAAAACTGAGATCCTGTTCAGCATTTAGGTTTTTGCCATTCTCTTTATCAACCAAGCCATGATTAAGTCTTACTAAATCTCTGATAATTTCATTAATCTTAGAATAACTCCAAGAAGCAAATTTACTCAGTGCAACCAAAAAGTCGATTGTTAGAGTTTTCATACAAATGATTATATTTTTTCCAAAACGATACATACATTGATATTTTAAAATAGTCCCATGATTAGTTTTCTTTAATGTAAAGTAATAGAATATCTGACATTAATTAAAACTGGGGAACCAAACTGCTGGTGTTTATTATTTACTGGACATGTGAGAAATGTAATAAGAGAAAAAAATGAATCAACGAAAACCAATACTTCAACATACTTACAGCTATTATATTAGAAACACATTAAGTGCATATACATATATCTTTTATACAGAAAGAGATAAGACTTTTAGCAATCTTTTTTCCTAAATTATAAGCTATTCATACTTACAGAAAACCTACCTGCCAAGCAGATGAAAAGGGTACTTACTTAAAGCATCAGGATCTTCCAGGTCCTGAAGAAAGATATCTTCAGCAGTTTTACTCTTGTTCTTTATGATGTTAATATAATAAAGAACTGACTCTGGTAATTCATCTAACTCCTAAAAACATGAACAAAAAGGAAAGTATAAAAGAGTTAATTATCAAAATCACATGGCAAATATTCCATTTTCATTCTACACCTAAAAAACAAGTAAACCCTGGCAATAGTATTTAAATTGATTCTGAATAATACAAATAATTGTGAGACATCTTAAGTCAGAGAGCTCTGAAATTTTACTCTTTTCTCCTTATGTATAAAAATACAATATGAAAAAACTCATTCTGGGGACTTCATACTCAAATAAAAAAATTAATATTTTATGTCTCATTTAAATTAACTCTGGATAGAAAGATACATTAACAATAAAAATATTATTTTTTTAAAAGTAATAGCTTTAGTGTAATCATAATTTTTTTAAAAAGTCAGTTTTGAAACCTTAAAAAAGTAAGTTCTTTTGGAAAAAGCTTAGTTGAAAAAATTTTGAAATGATAAAAGAGAAGAAATTTGACCTTTTCCATATTTAAAAATGTATTAGGCTATTAAGTATGAAATGTCTAATTTCCTGCAGTACTAAATCTGACAGTCAGTGTCTCTGACATTTCACTATGACACTTCTTGTTTTATATTTATTGTGAATGTTGACCATCCTCAAGTTTTGGCTTGTAATTATCTTCCAAATTTTTTTTTAGAGAACGTTCTGTGAAATTATCGTTAAGACAAAAATTCATGTTATCTTCCAATATGGATTCTGTCATGAAACCAATGCAACACAGACAGCTCCAAATATCAACAATGTGTTTCAGAACAACGTAGCTCATGAACACATAGTATGTCAATGGTTTGAGAAGTCCCATTCTGATGCTTTTATTTATTTTCTCTTATTTTCTTTTTATTTCAGATTAATACAAGGGCATACATGATTAGGTTACATTGTTTGTGTTTGTTAGGTATAATTCAAGTTGTAGTTGAGCCCTTCACCCAGGAAGTGTGTTGTATAACCTTACACTGTGCCCATTACATGGGAGCTTACCCATCCCCATCCACCCCACTTGAATTTAATTGTGTGTTTGTCTCATAAGGGGGTGTAATTGTTTATGTATTGGTTTCATGTTAGTACTGCATACAAGGGACACTTGATTTTCCATTCTTGTGGCGTATTACTAAGAAGAATTCCATCCAGGTAAACGAGCTGCATGGGTCATCGTCGACCAACGTGGATAACAATGAACTAAAAGCTATAGTAGAAGCAAATTCACCTCAACCTACCGGTGAATTAGCAGCAGGGTTTGATGTTACTCCTCTGACAACACTGGACCATTTAAAACAAATTGTAAGGTTAATGAGGCTGGATAGATGAGTTCTGCATTAATTAAACAAGCATCAGGAGAGAAACTGTCTCAAAGCTTGCCTTTCTTTGCTGTCACCACGTAAAGCTAAAACAATTCTATATGATATTGTTACACATGATGAAAAATGGATTCTTTTTGACAACTGTAAGCATTCAGTACAATGATTGGATAAAGATGAAGTAAAACACAATTCAAAACGGAATATTCATCAAAAAAGCCAATGGTGTCTGGTTCTCCAGCACTGGTATTAGCCAATACAGTTTCATTAAACCTGGTCACTCAATTATAGCAGATGTCTACTGAAAACATTGGATGACATGATGAGAATGCTTGTGATTAACCAGACATCGGTCAATAGAGACAGCCAATTCTCTTGAAAGACAATGCTCTACCAAATGTTACAAAACAATGCTGCTCAAACTACAGAAACTGGACTTGGAGTCTCTCTGTCATCCATCAGATTCACCAGACCTCGCATCAACTGTCTACCATTCTTCCAGGGTTTTCTTCAAGAAAAATAACTCAATTCTAAAAAAGCTGTGGAAAACACCTTTAGAATTTCATTACCATTCATTCTCCAAGATTTGTCATTAACAAGCTAGCATTAAGATAATAAAACTGTGTCAACAGTTTAGAAACACACTTTAATTGTTCTGCTTCCTGTTTGAGATATAATAAACTAAATGCTTGATGTGAAAGTGGTCATTTCATATGTAATGTCCTAATAAAACTACAATTAGGAAAAAGTTAACAAAATAATACAAAGTAATAGCTAGCCTTGGATAGCACAAGTGGTCAAGAACAAAAGATATGCACAAGACATATGACATTTCAAACGAGAAGATGTGGATTATTATTTAACAAGAGACACTGGGAATATTAGCTATATATCTGCAATGAATTTTCAAATAAGATCTATATTTCATAACATGCCTGAAAATAAATTCCAGTTGGATTTAGGATTTTGGTGTCAAAGAAAAATCCATGAATATAATAAACTTTGCAAACATGTAAACATTGAGGAAAACACACAAATGAAAGGGTAACTTGTGTGATTTCAAAGAGTCCCTATTTATATTGTTCTAAAAATTTCATACAAATGTTTCCTTCACGTAATCTAATCATGTTTAAAATGCTCAATATTAAAAGAAAAGAAGGAATATATTGAAAGACAACTATTTTAAATTGCACACAAATTCATGGTTACCCTGTATGTGAATGTGTCTGCGTGAATGTATGTATAAAATCTCAAGTGTACCAAAATGCACATACACATTTGTGGAATTATATCTTCAATATACTTTTATATTTTAATATCTGTCTACTTACATTGTTTAACAGTAATCCTATGGAAAAAATGGGATAATTATATCAAACATTTCGGAGAAAAGTAACATTTCTCCTAAAAAGCCTACTCCTGTTAAAACGCTCAAATGTGCAACCGAATACTTACTGTATTACTTTCATCACTCTGGGTTTCTGATTTTGAATCACTGTCAATGTCACTTTCCTCCAAGGAAGAAATGCTAATTTTATCCAATTCAGCTTCTATTTCAGCTATGAGTTTTGCATCATCATCTTCTTCCATTATTCCTCATAACAAACACTGAATCGTTAAAAAAAATGATTATGTCACTAAAATTGTGGGTTCTTTGACTTGCCATACCAATCCAAAATCCTCTATGTAAGCATGTTTTAACTTGATAAACTTTAATCACACATCATTATATATTGTCCCATATATTAAAGAGCATTGTTTCATCTATTTATTCATTCATTCTTGGTTAAAATTTTGACTATGAGGTGAACAATTCTACTATTACTCTTTTGTTTATTTAAGGGAAAGTTACTGGCAACGCAGTGGAAGAATATTTTCTAGAATCTAGAAACTTCACAGCTATTGCTTCTTGACTGAGATCAAGTGTGAAGAAACTTCAAGATAAAACTCATCCTTGTGGGCATAATTAACATTATAATACTTTTGAACAGTTTGAGTATTCAGAGATTAAAATAATCATGAGAGAAAAAAAAGTCTATTATATGATATATGTGCTTACTTTCTATTACAAACTCTTAGAGTTCTGTGAATGCTGTCAGAGATAGCTATATGTTTTGTTTTGCTTTTTTTTTTTTGCCAACATAACATCTTGTCATGACAAATTATAAATATCATACATTCCCAATATTTACCTTTTTAAATCGTTCGTACGTGTAATGCATTTGGGTCAATCACCTACAGGTGGCTAAAGCTGTAAAAAGTGGACAAGCTCAAAGAACTCCACCCTTAAAGCCTGTAAAGAAAAGGAAGGAAAATATAAAGTAACCATACATTATATATGAAAAAAAAAAAAGAAGGGAAAAAAGTGAAAGAGGCAATGAGGATGAGAAAAAGGAAGGAAGCAGGGCGGGAGGAGGGGCAGGCGCCCTGAGATCGGGATGCGCGGCCAAGGGTCGGGGAGCGGCCGACGCCTCCGCAATGGGAGGGAGTCGGGAGGGTCGCAGCCCCGCGCGGCTCCTCGGCCCACGGTTTCTCCTTTTCTTGGAAGTCTTGACCGCGGCAGAGAGGACCCAGCTCCGTCTCGCTCCGCAGCTCTTCCCTGCCCAGCGGCCCAGTCCCCCCACCCCGACACCCACCGGCTCGCTCACCCAGCAGCAGCCTAGCTCCAGTCCAGGCGGGAAGTCGGCCCCCGCAGCCGCGAAACAAAGCGTCACCATGGCAACAGCCACGCCCAAGTCCGACGGGCCGTTTCCTCCGTACAGGAGCCGCAGTAGGACAAACAACTTCCCTTCTCATTGGCACGAACGCTGCACTTTAGGGCCGGAAGAAGAGTTTAACATTGTTTTCTAGGTAATTTTTAACACTTAAATAATTTGCAGATATTTTAGAAAATATGCAATGAAGAAATGACACTTTGATAGAATTGCCCAAGTATAAATAAACTACCTAAATTGTTAGCTATCGAAATTTGTGTTCGCCTCTAGTGAATGTTGAGTTGCCTCTGTATACATAGCTCATTTTTCAAAACCTCCATCCTGAATAGTTATTTGTGCAACCTGAAGGTATGGAGGATAAGCCAATAATTTGTTTGCCTTCCATGACAATGGTTTCTTTAAAATAAAATAAAATAAAACAAGCAATTGTCAATTAGTGCCAATCAAACCCTTTTAATTCCTTGGGTGTGTGGCATGACATGTTTGAAAAATTCTTTACTGTAAACATACTGGAACTATTTCAATATAAAATTTAAAGTTCTAAATAAATGTCATGCTGCTTAATTTTAATTAAAAAATTCATCAAATATGTACAAAATGTGAAATTTTATTTTAGCTAATAACATTTGATTGAATTTACTTCTGTTAAAGTTTGCAAACAAAACGTTAAATTGTAAGAGGAAATGGTTAAGCCAAATTTTAACCATACAGTAAGCTAAAAGCAAACATTTCCTTGAACCTTTGAAAGAAAATAGACTGCATTTCCTGGTAACGACAAACTTGCATGGCACCAGCCTAAGATCTAACAATATGCAAAGAGAAATTAGTAGACTATAGTATTAAAAACATATTTACTGGGCAGTGCCTGTGGCTTAACGGAGTAGGGCCCTGGCCCCTTATGCCGGAGGTGGCAGGTTCAAACCCAGCCCTAGCCCAAAACCGCAAAAACAAAAAAAAAAACAAACAAAAAAAAACACATTTACTAGTGCCTCCTTCAAGAAATATGATTTTTTAAAATAAACAATACCTGGTTTCACATCTAATTAAGTTTAAGGTACTTTAATTATCAAAGTTGATGGAGGACAAGGTGGCCCTAGAACCTGCCGCCTTGGCCCTGGCAGTGCTGATGCTGTGGCGGATGGAGGAACCAGCTTGCTGGAAGGGCTGGACACCTGGGGAGGAGACACTGGAGTCTTGCTGGCTCCTCCTAGTGCTCTTCTAGCTAGTCCATTTCATGGATGAAGCCTTGGTGTCTCCTCCTTATGCACTTTTGACTGGCCAATGTCATGTCAGTTTCCAGGGCCTGAGTCTTCATTGGCAGCTGGCTGTAACTGATGAAGGCCCACTCCCTAAGAAGTTCCTGTAAAACAACCCCCTGGGACTATGTGAACCCCTGAGCAGAGCGTTCAAACTCAGACCTTGGCTGGACCTCGGAGAGGGAGCAGGAGAGCTTGTTCCCTTCCAACACGGACCTTGGAGAGAGAGCAGGAGTACTTGTTCCCCTCCAGCACAGACATGGGCTGGACCTCAGAAACCTCAGAGAGGGAACAGGAAAACTTGTTCTCCTCCAATACAGACCTACCTCGGAGAACTCAGAGAGGGAGCAGGAGAGCTTGTTCCCCTCCTGGGTCCTCTCTGCCTGGAGGTTTAGTTTTTCTTATAGTTGTAACTTTTGTTTCCTGTAAATAAATCCTGACTTACCACTACTCCTGTGGTCAGTTGATTCCTTCTTCAAATCCCGGAGACCAAGAACCTGAAACTCCAACATCAAAGTCTATGCTAAAATGCCACTTTTTCTGTTTTTATTTTGGCTTTATTAGTGACTTACATTGACTATTACAACTATCACTTCTTTATCTTTTGGCTAAGATCAACTGCAAACTATTTAAAATGCTTAGGCTACCATAGTATGTTGAAGTTCACACATTAAAAATTTAAGATTAATGTTACTTGTGATTATCAAACTAGACTTCCAAAGAGATCAAATCCTTTATCAATCAATTAAAAAAAATTAATTTGAAATTATTCATTTTAATTATAATTAATAACTAATTTTAAAAATAATATCTAAATCACTTTTCTTCTTATAGATTGGCTTGTCAAACAAAATGACAGCAAAAAAGGAGAAAAAAAGAACATTGAAATACCTTCTGAGATAAATGTATCCCTGATGATAAATCTCTTACATACGCCTGTTATGAAAACTGACAAATCTATAAATTAATCACACTTTAACTGGAATATTACTAATCAAAAAGAAACAAAATGCATACCTAAAACATATATAGATGATAAATCAATTTAACTTGAAAATATTGTATTTACTGTGTAGACATTAGTGGAAATTCATTTAATGGAAATAATCCTAGGGATAACTGCCGGAAGTTGAGTATGTTACATTGTCATGACCATTTAACTTGAGTGGGATTTTTTGTTTATTTTGTATATATAACTTGTTTTAAATTTTTTTTTTTTGTAGAGACAGAGTCTCACTTTATTGCTCTGGGTAGAGTACCGTGGCGTCACACAGCTCACAGCAACCTCCAGCTCTTGGGCTTAAGCGATTCTCTTGCCTCAGCCTCCCTAGTAGCTGGGACTACAGGCGCCTGCCACAGCGCCCGGCTATTTTTTTGTTTTTGCAGTTCGGCCGAGGCCGGGCTTGAACCTGCCACCTTCGGTATATGGGGCCGGCGCCCTACTCACTGAGCCACAGGAGCTGCCCACTTGTTTTAAATTTTGAAAATCATTTGCAAGTCTGATTGGTTTAAAGCCTGTTGCTCTAACACTACACATTTTCTTCAGAGAATATGTAATATTGAGAGAATGAAAGAAAGAGAGAACTGATTATTCTCTGTTATCTGGCAGAAATAATATTTCTTTGAAAATGCTGCTTGAATGGCAGAACCATTTTAGCTTAATAGGATTTTTCAACAGCTGCTTTATTTTTCATATGGCAGTGATATAATTTAAATATTTCAGAATAGCATTCTAGCACACAGAATAGCTGCATAGCAGATTTTGTTCATTTGGTTTGTTTCATTGAATTGAGGCCAGGTGATCCTGGATTAATAGTCCTTTAATAAGTGGCTCATAGTGCCACATATTGGATTCTTAGATGTCTGCTTATATTGTTTCACTTAGAGTATCCCAAATTTTCAGATTCCCTTCCTGATCCTCTTTGTCCTCCTTCCCTGAAGTTGATGTGACCACTTCCTTCATAGGAAAATCAGAGTTTATCGCCTTCCCACATCCTCCATCCCATTTCGCATCCTCCTGTGTGCGTCCGTGACTATTACCACTTTAAGATGTAATAAAACGGGATTCATAGCTACCATCTATTACAGTTAGGCACTGAGCAAAGTAATTTACAAACTAAATCTCATTTAATTTTCACAACATCCCTTTGAGATACCTATTATCATAATCAACATTTACAGATAGTGACACTGGAGCTTGCCAAGGTTATGAAAAGAATGGTTTATATCTCTGGGTTCCAATCTCAGCTCGCCACTTTTTAACTGGGTGACATCAGACAAAATATTTTACTTTCCTGAGTCTCATTCCTCATCATCAATTCTGGGATAACAGGATAAAAATGGGACTAATTTGCATTATTTGAATGATCAAGGAAATCAATAAAAATGACACATTGTAGGATATGGAATGATAGTAAGAGTTCATTTCAGTTCTGTAGGCTTTAAGTTCAATTTTCATCTTTGACCCATTCTACGGTCTCAGTGCTGGCAACTGTACTCCCTACTGAGTCTCTCATACCCTGACACTGTTCTCCATCCCGTATCTATCTTGTCATTTAGGCTATGTTCATCTCTTAAGAACTAGTGCATTTGCTCTGTAAATCATCTCCCTGTCTTAAGTGTATTTTCTGATTTGGCTTCCACATTGATGCCAGAATATGGCTCCCCATTACCTTTAGAAAAAAAACTCTTTACCAAATCATAGATGATCCATCATAATCTCCACTGAGTCTCCTTCTCTACACTTACTTTTCATCCCTTGTCACTCTGACCCATGCTTCCTTATTGCTCACTGGAGAGCTTGTAAACATAGAGTCCCATCTGTCTTGAATACTTCCTACCTCCACTCTGTTTTTGTCTGGTTAATCATCCTACAAGGATTGTCTCAAAATTACCTTCCATGTGAAACTTCACTCTTCCCTTTATTCCCTGCTCCAACCCTAAGACATAATTCAGAATTGGCCACAGGTTTTAATATTTGAGTTCTTGACCTGTTTGGACTTTTCATTTTGTGCTCCCATCACATGGCACTCAAAAAGAATGTAAAAACAGTAAGCAGTTAGATTTTATTTAACTAGTAAAAAAAATTACATTTAGGAATAGGTGAATTATTGTAAGTTGCCCATCCCTATAGCAGTTGTACCATTAACAAATATCTCTGCTGTTAAATCATTAAATAGGAACTGAACAAAAAAAACCAAATTTTTTTGTTTATACTGAAGAAAATATAGACCTCTTATACTACAAATATTTAAATAAGAACTTCACCAACTTATTGTATATCTCTATTTCATCTCTATTTTCATTGCATGGTTTTCAGTATGTGGGTGTTGTGACTGAAAAGACCAGTTTGTTTATACTGAAGAAAATATAGACCTCTTATACTACAAATATTTAAATAAGAGCTTCACCAACTTATTGTATATCTCTTCATTACATCTCTATTTTCATTGCATGGTTTTCAGTACGTGGGTGTTGTGGCTGAAAAGACCAGTTGGTGACCATCTCTTCTTACCATTCTGTGTAAACATGGCTATTGGCTGTTTTGGCTTGTTGCATGGACACCTGTTTTGTGGTATTCTAACTCTTTGACCTTGAACTGCAGTTTTGTAATTACCATAAATACCCTCCTTACCAAGTTGAGCTGGCTACCTTTGATAGTACTGATTTCTCACCCTTTTGATCTTTGTGACATATAATACCATTCTAGAAATGTTTCCCTCTATTGATTTTCAGGAGATCATGCTTTGGTTACCTTCTCACTTTGCATAGTTTGCCCTAAAAAATTCAAATTCATATTTGTTTTTATTTTAAATTTTTAATTATTATAGGTACAAAATAGCTGTGTATCTTTACAAATTATTTATTACATTATTCCCTACCATCAAACCTCTGGCCATTTCTTTCTATCGACGATCCCTATTTCCTTTCATTCACTCCTGTGACACTGGTTCTCTCACGTCGGAGTCTGCATAACCTAGGCTGCCCATGTATCTGCATTCCATTTCCAGTTATGACTGGAAAGAGCTGGAACATGTTCTCCTTAGCAAAATATCTCTAGAATGGAAGAAAAAGTATCCAATGTATACACCCCTAATATGAGACAAATTCTTTATCGTTTGAGTGAAGGCTACAACCCATTTATTGCACAGGAAGACGGGGAAAGGGGAGAGGGAGGGAAGATACCTCCCTCAGAGGTACCTTCGGTCATTTCAAACTCAATATAAGTTTACTTACTCAATACTAAGTTTACAAATTTAATACTTCTCTACGGGAATGCTTCTGATCACATTTGATTATTTTACTAGTAAATCACATCAAAATTTGAGTCCTCCCTTTGTTTTACTAATTATCTTTTATAATTGCCCTTTCCTAATTGGTGGACTTTTGATTTCGCTGTCTCCACTCTGAATCATGGGTAAATATGTTTGTCTGCAACTACCACTGAGTCTTACCATGGGACCAAGTCCATGTCAGTGCAGTATGAACAGAAGTATCTGGCTTCAAAAGAGGCTGCCTGAGTTTGTCTTCTGTTCCTTTCCACTAACTATAAATTATGGCACCTGGAGCTGATTTAGAAGCCTCTTTATTGAACAGGCCAGAGTTAGCCCCATGTTTCTGTGGTGATTTCCTAGAAAGGTGTCATCACCCACTTGGAATAAGAGAGAAATAATGACTGCTTTGATGAAGCATTTCAGCTTGACACTAACCTAACACTCTTAATTATTATTGCATCAACAATCAAGTCTATGCCTCAACATTTCTCGACAAAGTGACTTCAGAGTTTTCTTGTTCATTAGTCAGTATTCTTTTTCTCATTTGCATACCAACAAGAGGCCAGGTCTCTAGGACTGTAGGAGACTGTAGGAGACCTGTTTTTACACAGCTGTCATAAATGGAATTCAAACCAAATATATAGATTTAGGGCATCTTTGGGAGAAACTGAAATAAAAATCGGGCAGTCTTTCCAACTCAATGATCCCTCAAAACATGCCAGGCATGGGAAGAGTCAGGAATGAGCGGATAAGACCGAAACTGGATACAGCAAATGAGAGCAAGAGTTCAAAGAAGAGACAGGAGGAAAAAAACCTCGAGGCACTCCTTAAGCTAAGGAGAACCTTGGGAGTTTCAGGATGAATATGAATTCTGATTAAAGTAGGGAGGGTAATGCAAATCCTCTAAGGGAGGTTATTTCTCTGCTTTCTAAAGCACCCTTCAGTTCAACAGACAGTTGGTTTCTTCCTAATTAGGAACAAATAGATCAAAATAATCTTATTAAATATGCTTTCATCATGTCAGTTTTGCACTACATATATTAATAATTTATAAACTTCTGATACAGGACAGCTGGCGGACCTGCCGCCTCCACCTTGGCGGCGCTGGTGCAGAAGCAGCTGACTGAGGAACCAGCAGGCTGGAAGATAGGCAAGGGGGTTCGATCCCCACCGGAGGCTCCAGGGGCCAAATGGGCTGGACAACTGCTGGGGAGACACCTGTGCCTTGGTGTCTCCTTCCCTTTGCACTTAAGACTGAATAACGGAACCCACATTTCCTACGCCTAGGTCAATTTCATGTAAGTTTCCTAGGCCTCAATTCCGTCACTGGACCGTGTCCATTCTTTAATACATTCATTCACCTTGCCTCAACGGAAGAGACTGTGTTCATTCATTTCCTGGCCAAGGAACCCATACACCTATATATAAACCCCCCCCCCAATGCAAAACGGAGAGAGCTTTTCTCTCCTGACTTGAGTTCTTTCTCTCCACGGGAACTTTAGTGGGTTTTGTATTCTTTTCTGTAAATAAATTCTGTCTTACCACTGATCTGTGGTCCGCGGATTTATTCTTCAAGTCACCAAGACCAAGAACTTGAAATTCCCGAATCAGATTTGGAGAGGCAGCCAGGAGAGCCCACAAAGTTCAGGTAACACTACAATGCGTTTAAAAGTATGTCCCTTACTAGAATTGAAACAATGAATTGAGAAAAAAGAAAATCAAGAAACATACTCAAGAAAATTTGAAACCTTCTAATGTAATAAACAAAGCATCCAAGTATTTTGTTGGGTGAGTATTGAAATTTTTCCTAAAATTTTAGGGAAATTGGCCATCTATCTGGGAAATGATTTTTAATGAAAACTACCTGAAGTTAATGTCTTTCCTTACACTGCATACCAACTCAATTATAGACTAATTAAATAATTTAATTCATCCATCTATTCTTTTATTCATTTGACAAATATCTATCGAATACTTACTATGTGGGAAGATGTAGGGTTATGATGGTGTACAAAACTGCTTTCTCCATTTAAATACCTCTCACTTTATATGGGGCAGAAGACAGGTGCGTGAGAAAATAGAGCGGCAACAAAGTTGAGTAAGAGACGTTGTTCTGGGAAAGAGTCTGGGCAAGCAGAGGTGAAGGAAAACTTTCCAGCAAGGTGCACAAGGTATACTGAGACTGAAAATAATCTTAAAACTGCACGCAGTGAACTTACTGAAGTAAGATTTCGTTGACATGTCATACAAATGCCTTCTCAGTCCCATCTGCTTAGCCAAATGTTGCAGATAACATTTTTGTTATGTTAAATGCAGGTTCTGCTTAGCTAAAAAATAGAGATACAAGTACAGTTGCAAGATACCTTCAACACTTCTCCTTACACTCAAAGAAGGAAAGATGTTATACTGACAACTGACATGGGAAGAAAAATGTGCAAATAAAGGGCGTGAACAGGCAGAATTTTTTAAAGTTTTGTTGAATGTGCAAAGTTGTGGTTATCTTTTTGGAATAACCAATATCCAAGGAGAAAGATAACATTAAGGAAAAACAAAACATTAATTTTTGAATATTTTCTTAATTTCATAAATGGAGGTTTCCTGGGAAGAATCTTCATAATTATTTACTAAAGAAAATATAAAGCATTTTACAGGCAATTACTTAAAAAAAATTGACTGTTTTTTTAGGTTCTTGGGCTTTTATTAATTGGACTTAGTGCATGCTTTTATTGGATACAAATAATTTTTAACAGTTTTGAGTATATATCTATTTTTCTTTTTCACTCAGTGAAATAAGGCATTCTATTTTAAACAATTGCATACCTGAGATAATTCAGCAGGTGGCAGTATTTATCTAAATCTAAAAAATGTACTGAGTAGCATCCAGCTTTAATTCTGAATCTCTTTTTCACTTACAGAGGTTTAAGGTAAGAAAATTACTTTAGTTAACAATGACATATATATATAAGTTTCAAATAATTAGAAGGGTGATTTTTAATGTTCCCAACACAAAGGAATGGTGGATAGTTGAAATGATGGGAGTACTAATTATTCTGATCTGATCACTGTACTTTATATGTACTGAAACACAGCACCTCCTGAATACACCTCCTGAATTTCTACAATATTTGTCAATGAAAAAAATTAAATAAGTGCGAATGTGATCATGTAAATCCTCTATTAAAAGCTCTTTATCTGGTTCCTCATTGCCATTATTTACCTATGCAACAAATATTTATTAAACATGTTCTGTGTCCCAGTCACTGTTCCATCAGCTGAGGATACAACAGTAAACAAATGAAAAAAATAATGAAGTCCATGTCTTTGTGTAGCTTAATTACAGAGTGGGGAAAAAGTGCCCATAATTTCCATTCTTTCCATTCTCCTGTAAAGTTTTCAATTCTCATTTTCATCAAATTGTAAGTGCAAATAAACAGTTTCCTACACACACTGCTGTTGTTATGTCTCAGAAATGCCTTCACAATTCCAACCCGATTTCCAATTATCACTTAAAACCTAAGATTATGTATTACCTTTTCCATTTATCTTGTGCAAACCCTCTACCCTCTGCCCCTACTGGATTGGGTCCCCCCGTACCCAGTAGTGTGCTGGTGAATGTTTAATAACAAGTTCTGAGATGAGTGTCTGGTTTATGACACTTGCCCATTTCCATGGTTTAAATACTTCCACAATGGACAATTATAACATGCCAATGTGAATTCATGTGACGTTTAGATTTTCTGAAAATTTGACAGTTGACTTTTGTGAGCCAATACAGGATACTACTTCCACTATTGTCTCATAAAACCTGTGGCATGTTTAACTCATGTATTCATTTTTTTCTTAAAACAAATGTTTGTAGAGCATTTATTGTTCTATAGGTCTGTGCCACAGCACCAAGCATTCAACAGTCTATATTTACTATGTAGTAAATATATATATTCTCAGCACTGAGAGCTCACAGTCTAGATAGAGAAAGAATAAAATATAGCATGAAAGAAGGTATGTTAATAAATTCAGGTGTATAGAAGGGACGCCTATCTCATGCATGGTAGGTAATAAATGTTTAATGAATGAATGAATACATGATGCATGAATGCACGTTAGATACAGGAGAGGAAAAAATGTTCTTCTATTATAGAAGATAATTATGATAAAGGTAAAGAAATCTTCTAAGACTAAAATCATCTCTATTATGTCACCAAAGATAGAATAGTCACTTAGAGGAAGAGAAGTTAGGGCCAAATTAAAAAAGAAAGAATCCTGGTGTTTGAAAGCTGCTGCTCAGAAAAACCTTGGGTTGCTGCAATTATTGCTAAATAGTAAATAAATAAAAGGCCACTTTATAGTGTGTCATTTTGTGGTTTCTACAGATGAAAATAGTCTCTCTGTGGTATATATTTCTCAAATTTTTATTGGAGTGAGATCTGCAACTGTTCTTTGTCTTTTGGGTTATTTTGGAATTCTCCACAAAATCAGGTAGCTCCTAATTTCTGATATATATTTCACTTCAACAGCTTAAGTTTGTTACTTAGATTTTAAGTGTCCTAGTTATACAGATAAGCAATATTTATGTTATCATTGCATTGTAATAGAGTATGTCCTTGGCCATATCTCAAATGAAGCATCCTCTCGCTAAAAACTTTTCCAGGTAGGATTCTCTTGGTGAGTTTTCAATAAATCAAATCTACGTTTTCAGCACATAGTCAATAGGAATCCATCTTTTAGATTGAATTACAATCAGTTTAACAATCTAAAGACAGAATTCAGAATGAAGGGTATTACAGTCAATGAGCAATGTAAACATGTTCTATCGTCAGCACATTTGTCGCAGCCTTACTAGATTCGTTGCATCTACTCAAGAGGAAGGCAGTACACTGAGACAGCAGGAGTTGCAGCAGAGAAATTTCAGCATCGCAGATGTCATTCAAGGAGACCAGACGAAGTTCTCATATCCATCTCCCCAAGAATCTGGGAAAAAAGTGCTTTAAATGCAGTTTGCCAGGAAAGGGCTAGGCACTTTTGGGTCTGCTGATTGGATGGGTTGGGGATAGAACCACAGAAGTACAGAAATTATCTTGGGCTGAGTCAGTCATGTGTAGGATTGAATTAAGTTCAGTTGAATCAGTTCCTTGGTTTGGGCCACTCATTTGTGTGGGTCAGCCATTCCATGGAAATTCAGGGCCAGGAAAATATCTCAAAAATGTGCATTAGTTTTCACAAGGGTATTGATATCTGCAGGAGCACTGAAGTAAGCTAATAATCTTTATCACCATCAGCTGTATGACTCCTGAGTCATAAGCAATTATAGGGAAGCAAGCTAGGAAACAAAGGCTGATTATATACAGCAATATATTTCCCCAACCACAGTTTCCACCTTGCGGCTCTTCATTAATTTTTAAAGAGCATTTTCGCCCCCAACTTCATCCCACCTTATTCATGAGGTGTGGGCTTACCAGAAAAAGGCAAATAACTGACCTGAATTATTCCTGCTGACAAGAGGCATAGTTGGAGTTGAGCTTGGGATAAGAGGGATGAAACCATTTTGCAGTTGTCTTGAAGTATTTGTAGATGCATGGTTGCAGACTGAGGATTTGTATGACAATTAATTAGAACTCCTTTACATATTTTGGTAGAGAAATACCATGTACACGTGATATATATATAGACACACAGACACAGACAGATGGACAGAAGCAGATCTTATAGCTTTTATTAAGAATTTTTAATATGTTTTTAATTCAGATTATCAATCTTCTAATTACCTATCTTGTCCTAAGCAATTGTTACCCAGGCAATAATTTGCCTTTTAAAAAGATGAGTTTTAGGTGAAGCAAAGCAGAAACTTTACATCTCAAAAGCACAGATCTAAGGCTTTAGTCCTAAATATTGTACCATCATTTGCTCATAACAAGAAAAAACCAAGAGTGTGTGTAAAGTTCCAGTTGAGATGAATTGACCAGGAAAAGTACCTTAAACAAAGGTTAAAACACGTCATGTAAATTTATAATGATGGCAAGGGTTTCTAGGGACAGAGCCCTTCCTCTCAGTCACTCTTATACATGGAAATTTGTTTTATAGATCTGTTTTTCTTTTTACAAAAGGGTTTCAACATAGCCAGCTAGATAGCACAGAGGCATGTTTTAGGTGTCTGGTCTTCTTAGCCGCAATTTTTTTTAGTCGAAATTAAAGTGTTCAAGGTAGAGTCTACTTAGGAATAGTGGCAAATACGTTTCTATACCTAGATTCATCATGGATAGAGCTGAAAAAGAAGGAAGTCTATTTTACCATAGGGTCTTACCTTTTGTAAATGCTTTATCCTCGATAGCTTTCTTTTTACCTTCAGGAAAAATAGTAACTAAGATAAAAGATCAGCAGATTTAATTTCTCTTATTAATTAGTCACTTAAACTTTTTATTTGTTTTCTTCTAAAGATAATTCTAAATCTTTTTTATAAGCTTTTGCACTTCAGTAGTCATCCCTAGGTGAGACTAATTCAAAGGCCCTTATTTTTAAGTGCATTTTATTATTATTATTATTATTATTATTATTATTATTATTATTAGGGATTCATTGAAGGTACAAGAAACCATGTTACGCTGTTGCATTTGTTGAGTAAAGTCCCTCTTACAATCATGTTTTGCCCCCAAAAGTTGTGGCACACAAGACCTCACCAACTCACTCCTTCCCTCTCTCTGCTCTTCTTTTCCCCACTCCTCCCTTATTCTGTCTCTCTCTCGTCTCTCCTTCCTTCATCCCCACTGTGTCATTAATTGTCATTAATTGTGCTCACATCAAAATAGAGTACATGGGATTCATGCTTCTCCATTCTTGTGATGCTTTACTAAGAATAATGTGTTCCACTTCCATCCAGGTAATACAAAGGCTGTAAAGTCTCTATTTTTTTTAATGGCAGAATAGTATTCTATGGTGTACATATACCACAGTTTGTTAATCCATTCCTGAGTTGGTGGGCATTTAGGCTGTTTCCACATTTTGGTGATTGTAAATTGAGCTGCAATAAACAGCCTAGTGCAAGAGTCCTTATGATACAAGGATGTTTTCCTTCTGGGTAGATGTCTAGTAATGGGATTGCAGGATCAAATGGGAAGTCTAGCTTGAGTTCTTTGAGAGTTCTCCATATTTCCTTCCAAAAAGGTTGTATCAGTTTGCAGTCCCACCAGGAGTGTAAAAGTGTTCCCTTCTCTCCACATCCACGCCAGCATCTGCAGTTTTGAGATTTTGTGATGTGGGCCATTCTCACTGGAGTTAGATGGAATCTCAGGGTGGTTTTGATTTGCATTTCTCTAATAATTAGGGATGATGAGCATTTTTTCATATGTTTGTTAGCCATCTGTCTGTCTTCTTTGGAGAAGGTTCTATTCATGTCTCTTGCCCACTGATATATGGGATTGTTGGTTTTTTTCATGTGGATTAATTTGAGTTCTCTATAGATCCTAGTTATCAAGCTTTTGTCTCATTCAAAATATGCAAATATCCTTTCCCATTGGGTAGGTTGTCTATTTGCTTTGGTTGTTGTGTCCTTAGCTGTACAGAAGCTTTTGAGTTTAACTAAGTCCCATTTGTTTATTTCTGCTGTTGCAATTGCCATGGCAGTAGTCTTCATGAAGTCTTTCCCCAGGCCGAGATCTGCCAGTGTTTTTCCTATGCTTTCTTTCAGGATTTTTATTATGTCATGCCTTAAATTTAAGTCCTTTATCCAACTTGAATCAATTTTTTGAGTGGAGAAAGGTGAGGGTCCAGTTTCAGTCTTTTACATGCAGATATCCAGTTCTCCCAGCACCATTTATTGAATAGGGAGTCTTTCCCCCAAGGTATGTTCTTGGTTGGTTTATCGAAGTTAGGTGGTTGTAAGATGTTAGTTTCATCTCCTGGTTTTCTATTCGATTCCAAATGTCTATGTGTGTATTTTTGTGCCAGTACTATGCTGTCTTGACCACTATGGCTTTGTAGTACAGCCAAAAGTCTGGTATGGTGATGCCCCCAGCTTTGTTTTTATTACTAAGAACTGCCTTAGCTATGCAGGTTTTTTCCTGGTTCCATATAAAACGCAGAATCTTTTTTTCCAAATCTTGAAAGTACAATGTTGTTATCTTAATAGGGATGGCATTAAATAGGTAAATTGCTTTGGGAAGTATAGACATTTTAACAATGTTGATTCTTCCTGGCCATGAGCATGGTATGTTCTTCCATTTGTTAATATCGTCTGCTGCTTCCTTTCTTAGGATTTCATAATTTTCTTTATAGAGGTCTTTCAACTCCTTTGTTAGGTATATGCCTAGGTATTTCATTTTCTTTGAAGCTATGGTGAAGGGAGTTGTGTCCTTAATGAGCCTCTCATCTTGACTGTTATTGCCGTATACAAAGGCTACTGACTTGTGGATATTGATTTTATATCCTGAGACATTACTGAATTTTCTGATGACTTCCAGGAGTCTTGTGGTTGCGTCTTTGGGGTTCTCTAAGTATAAGATCATGTCGTCAGCAAAGAGGGAGAGTTTGACCTCCTCTGCTCCCATTTGGATGCCCTTTATTTCCTTGTCTTGCCTAATTATATTGGCTAGCACTTCCAGCACTACATTGAATAGTAATGGTGACAGAGGACAACCTTGTCTGGTTCCAGTTCTAAGAGGAAAAGTTTTCAG